>CM076569.1:997357569-997649197 GCA_034641835.2 Pinus albicaulis | reverse complement strand
TATATGGCAGCAAGCTTGGCTGCATGCGAGGCCATATGGATGAGGAAGATCCTGGTCGGGTTGTTCGGGTCACACTTGGAGCCTACTATGATTTATTGTGATAACCAGAGTTGCATTAAACTCTCGGCTAATCCAGTATTTCATGATAGATCCAAACACATCGAAATCAGGTACCATCATATCAGAGATTGTGTGCAGCGGAGAATCATGTTACTTTCATATATTCCCACGGAGGATCAGGATGCTGACATCTTGACGAAGGCGCTCACCAGGAGAAAATTCAAATTCCACAGAGGCGGGATAGGGGTTGCAGATAATCCATATCTTGTTGAGAGGGAGTGTTGAAAATGCAACAAGATGATGGAGCTTAGTGAAATGAAGTCGCCTTCACTAAGTGGGCCCGCAGGCTATTTTTGGCGCAAAGTCTATTTTTAGACTTTGTCTATTTTTAGACATATGGATCATGGTCTATGAGTTGCAGGATTCTATTTATGGATGATTGGTCGAGTTGGTAAAAATAGATGGACCTCTATTTTTAGACATTGGGCGGTTTCTATTTTTAGACTGTCGGGCTAAAAATAGAACAGTAAAATATTATTAACCCTTAATAATATTTAGACTATAAACATTATCTTATCCTCTTGGAGCACTTCAGTTTGATGCTTGGATGTGGCACATGCAGCTGACAGAAGGAAATACGCTTTTCCTGAGGGTTAGTTGAGCTATTGCATGGTTGACTTCAGTTAGAACTCATGTGGCAGAGTTTGGTGGAGTTGATGAGACAGTTGGTGGAGTTGTGTTCAGTTGAACTTAGTTGAACTAGTTGTATTTAGTCTAACTGAAAAATACACTAGTGATGAGTGGTGTGAATTAATTATTAATTAATTCACTAATTATTAACTCATAAATCAACTAATGAACACATCAGTTAACTGCAATGCATGGACAGTTCAGTGGAGACCAGTGTTAGAGGTGGGTGAAAGGGTGAGTGTGACTATCAGTTGTGACTATACCTGTGCATGAGATTTGCACACACATTGATGGAGATTGCCAATGAGGATTGCGCAGTACAAGCTAGGGGATTCGAACTTGGATCTCATTCATTCACATCTTGGATTGCGCAGTAGAGGCAGGCAGACTTGTGGAGGAGATTTGAACCCGTGACTTGTTCATCTTCCGTGCTAGTTTGTGTGTAGCATGTGAGATAGTGCTGAGAGCTGTGAGAGCTTTGTGCTATGTATTGTTACATGTTCTCTATCATTATAATATACAGATAGTTGGGGGTTTTCAGCTGTATGCTTTCCCCATTACATACCGTGTTATATGTGTGCTTGATTGTGTTTTAATGTGCGCATGCGACTGCTTCTATTTCCACAAATTGATGATCAATTGTAGAAGAGGTTATGTATTATGCATGAAACTTAAATAGTGTGTAAGCAGGATAATCTCGGTGAATAATTCAGCTATTATTTAAATTTCTACAGTTTCCTTTCTCTTTCTCATCACTTCTACAAATGTATCAGTCGTTGGCCTAAGAGTTTTGTACACATTTACAATTTCGCCCAATGAATGTGTAACTATTTCAAGGCTTTGTCGACTCTCAGCAGGTAGAGTCAAAGCCACGAGATCTCTCTGCAATTTTGCATGAAGTTTTTCACACCTTTGTAAGGTGCATTGCACCATGTTTGTTTCCCATGGTATATCAGAAATGTCAGCCAGATAAGTTGTGTTGGGTAGACAACATTCTTCTTGAATGTAGCGGTCTACCCTGAATCTATTTTGACCACTAGTTGGAACATTTTCGGCCTCTGCATCAATATATATAAAATTTTGTATATTAGAAAAAACAAATGTAGAAAAAGTTGCACAAATTTAATGAAAAAAATATTGAAATTGATGGCAACCTTAACGTTGTTGGTTAGCATCTTCTCCAACATAACCTTGCTGAGAACCAGACCCAGAACGACCCTGCTGAGAACCAGACCCAAAATGACCCTGTTGAGAACCAGCAGCCGTTGATTGGCCTTCGGGGGAATAAATATCACCCCCTTCACGCAACCTGCTACCACTCATTGATGGCCCTCTAAGTGGATTTGAACCACCACCAACCTCTCGAGACGAGAGAGAAGCTTCATAAACAAATACAAATTTATAATCAATTGAAAAATACATTCATGTGTACATATAAATACATATACATATTCATTTATTAAATTGCGTGAACCATACCATGACTGGGTGAACCATGGGCACGCTCCATGGATGGAGTAGAGACCCTTCTCCTCTTAGCTCCTAAAAATTAAAAATGAAACTTATTAACAACTAATTTAACTCACAAATTTAATAAAAAATCAATTCCATATGTACACACATGTATGGAGATTTAAGATTATATTTAAATACCGTGAACATCCCCCAATCCCTGAACCTCCATATGGGATTCGTCTGATCTTCGTCATTCATCCTCCATGATATATATATCTATTGGTGGACATTTACACAAAATAGATTTCAGAAAATCAATTTGTAATTTAGTGTACACAAATTATGTAGAACAAAACTTTCAAAGCAATAATTGATGTGTGAAACTCAATTTAAGCAAAAAAGAAATTATAAAAATGATAAGTTCACCAAATTGTGCTTTACATGGTGGGAGCACACTTGGTATAAAATTGAAAAAAACACATGGTCATTAAAAAATATCATGAGGTAAATGACATGTGCATTGTTGATCTTAAAGTTTGACTTAAAAAGTTAATGGTAGAGTTCACATCTAAAATTTATGGGAGGAAGCCTTTAGATTGTGGGAGAAATGACACATGTACACAATTTACCTTAAAGTGGTTGTGTTTTATGGATATTAGAGGAAGCCTTTAGTTTGTGGGAGAAATGACACATGTACATAGTTTACCTTAAAGTGGTTGAGTTTTATGGATATTAAAATGAAGAACTTCTATTTAGATCCATTCCAGAGATTGACTATAGGGGCATTTACTAGATATGTCACCTTTCATAAAAGATGAGATCCAAAGGCTACCTGGCCCTTTACAGACTCTGCCTATAGAACTTGTAAAAGTAAACACTAGACCTATCCCAATTTCACCGTGTGAAGGATGTAGAGGACCCATGGAATCACTCAAGGTTGTATTATTAAACCTTCGGTTTAATGATCTTCAACCTTTGGTTGTAGATCCTTCAACCTTTGGTTGTACTTTGAAGGTCCTTGCCCTTCATCCTTCAACCGGAGGTTGTAGATCCTTCAAAGCCTCTTGTTAGAGAAGCATTTGAATATGTGAGAAACAAATTAGGAATAGTTCTTGTAAATTATCTTGTTAGAGAACCATTTGAACATGTGAGAAACAAATTAGGGATAGTTAGATTGTAAATTATTGCCACTTATTTGACTTCAAAAAAAGAGCCTATGAAATTGAGCGCAATATCTATGTCGTAGAGTACACAATATCTAAGGGGGGGAATACAATATATTTGACTTCAAAAGAAGATCCTATGAAATTGAGTGCAATATCTATGTGGGAAGGAATAGAAAGAATAACAAAAAGCATATGACTGTGTCAATAATTTGAAGTAGTCAAGAAAGATAAAAAAGGACCATCAAAATTGAGTGCAATATATATATGATCAAGTGTCAATAATTTGAAGTAGTCAATAAAGATAAGAAAGGACCATCAAAATTGAGTGCAATATCTATATGATATCTATATGATCAAGTGTCAATAATTTGAAGTAAATAAAGATAACAAAGGACCATCAAAATTATGTGCAATATCTATATGATTGTGTCAATAATTTGATAATTTGAAGTAGTCAAGAAAGATAACAAAGGACCATCAAAATTGAGTGCAATATCTATGTGAGAGAGTACACAATATATAAGGGGGAGAATACAATATATTTGACTTCAAAAGAAGAGCCTATGAAATTGAGTGCAATTTATCTATGTGGGAGAATACACAATATCTAGGGGGAGAATAGATATAAGGAAGGAGTAGAAAGAGTAACAAAAAGCATATGATTGTGTCAATAATTTGAAGTAGTCAAGAAAGATAACAAAGGATCATCAAAATTGAGTGCAATATCTATATTCAATCAAGTGTCAATAATTTGAAGTAAAGAAAGATAACAAAGGACTGGATCAAAATTGACTGCAATATCTATATGATTGTGTCAATAATTTGATAATTTGAAGTAGTCAAGAAAGATAATGTAAAGGACCATCAAAATTGAGTGCAATATCTATGTGGGAGAGTACACAATATCTAAGGGGGAGAATACAATATAAGGAAGGAATAGAAATAGTAACAAGAAGCATACGATTGTGTCAATAATTTGAAGTAGTCAAGAAAGATAACAAACCTGACCATCATCAAATTCAAATTGAAAGATCAAGTAGTCTTCTTCATGAAGAATAAGTATTAACTAGGTTCATCATTTAAAGGGTTCATTTTTCAATGAAAAAATTTATGAATAATATGGAATGAATCATTGTACAATATGAATTTATGAATAATATGGAATGAATCATTGTACATTATGATAAATCTTGTATTTAAATGACATTTGATCTATGAATAAAAAAGAAATTGGGATCATCTCTTAATATATATATATGTGTGTGTGTGTAAGAGAGAAATAAAAAGCAAAAGTAACTCCACCAAGCCTAAAGGAACATGTCCTAATACATTAAATTATGTTTGGTTTCTAGAAGCATTAATCATGAAAGCAAAGGTAATTCCACCAAGCCTAAAGGATCACGTCCTAATACATTAAATTATGTTTGTTTTCTAGAAACATTAATCATGAAGAGTCATGAGATCCACATTTCGACCATGTACTATTTTCAAGTTAAAGGAGCATGTCCTAATACATTATTATGTTTGGTTTCTAGAAGCATTAATCATGACTTTTCTTTGAGATCCACATTTCCATCATACTATTTGCAAGTTCACATTTCCATCATTCTATTTGCAAGTTCTATATGAAGATATGTAGTCTAATAACTAATTAGTTCACATTTACATCATGCTAAATTTGCAAGTTCTATATGAAGCTATGTAGTCTAATAACTGATTAGCAAGGTAAGCAACATAATATCGGAAGTGAAACAATGACACCACTAAACATATGTGAATTTAGATATTAAATTGACATTTATTGCAAATGACATGTGCATGGTTTATCTTAAAGTTTGACTTAAAAATTTTATGGTAGAATTCACATCTAAAATTAATGGGAGGAAGCCTTTAGTTTGTGGGAGAAATGACGTGCATGTAAACAGTTTAACTTAAAGTGGTTGTGTTTTATGGATATTAAAATGAAGAACTTCTATTTAGATCTATTCCAGAGATTGACTGTAGGGGCATTTACTAGATATGTCACCTTCCATAAAAGATGAGATCCAGAGGCTACTTGGCCCTTTACAGACTCTGCCTATAAAACTTGTAGAAGTTGAGAAATTTACATTGAAAAATTTACTTGTGAGAAATTTACATTGACAACATATAGAGGTTCAACTAGGCTTGTGAATTTAGTACAAGTGGACAATGTATAATTCTGCTTAGAAGAGTCTTTGGTTTAATGGTTAAGCAAGAAAGAGTCGTTACTTTCTCTATCTAGAGTAGAAACGGAATACATAGTAGTTACTTCTTTTTGAGTGTTTTGGATGAAATGGGCTCTACAAGATATTAAGGTAAAAGCATATGATTGTGTCAATAATTTGAAGTAGTCAAGAAAGATAACAAAGGACCATCAAAATTGAGTGCAATATCTATATGATTGTGTCAATAAGTTGATAATTTGAAGTAGTCAAGAAAGATAATGTGAAGGACCATCAAAATTGAGTGCAATATCTATGTGGGAGAGTACACAATATCTAAGGGGGAGAATACAATATAAGGAAGGAATAGAAAGAGTAACAAGAAGCATATGATTGTGTCAATAATTTGAAGTATTCAAGAAAGATAACAAACCTGACCATCATCAAATTCAAATTGAAAGATCAAGTAGTCTTCTTCATGAAGAATAAGCATTAACTAGGTTCATCATTTAAAGGGTTCATTTTTCAATGAAAATTTTTATGAATAATATGGAATGAATCATTGTACATTATGATAAATCTTGTATTTAAATGACATTTGATCTATGAATAAAAAATAAAATGGGATCATCTCTTAATATATATGTGTGTGTGTAAGAGAGAAATAAAAAGCAAAATTAATTCCACCAAGCCTAAAGGAACATGTCCTAATACATTAAATTATGTTTGGTTTCTAGAAGCATTAATCATGAAAGCAAAGGTAATTCCACCAAGCCTAAAGGAGCATGTCCTAATACATTAAATTATGTTTTTTTTCTAGAAGCATTAATCATGAAGAGTCATGAGATCCACATTTCGACCATACTATTTTCAAGTTAAAGGAGCATGTCCTAATACATTATTATGTTTGGTTTCTAGAAGCATTAATCATGACTTTTCTTTGAGATCCACATTTCCATCATACTATTTGCAAGTTCACATTTCCATCATGCTATTTGCAGGTTATATATGAAGATATGTAGTCTAATAACCAATTAGTTCACATTTCCATCATGCTAAATTTGCAAGTTCTATATGAAGATATGTAGTCTAATAATTGATTAGCAAGGTAAGCAAACATAATATCGAAGTGAAACAATGACACCACTAAACATATGTGAATTTAGATATTAAATTGACATTTATTAAATGACATGT
This sequence comes from Pinus albicaulis, assembly GCA_034641835.2. NCBI lineage: Eukaryota > Viridiplantae > Streptophyta > Pinopsida > Pinales > Pinaceae > Pinus > Pinus albicaulis. The sequence goes on along the minus strand of CM076569.1, from coordinate 997,642,446 downwards.
GTGACTATTTATCTTAAAGTTTGACTTCTAAAATTTTATGGTAGAATTCATTATCTAAATAATGGGAGTATTCTCAGTTTGTTCGAGAAATGACGTGCATGTAAACAGCTTAACTTAAAGTGGTTGTGCTTTATGGATATTAAAATGAAGAACTTCTATTTAGATCTATTCCAGAGATTGACTGTAGGGGCATTTACTAGATATGTCACCTTTCATAAAAGATGAGATCTAGAGGCTACCTGGCCCTTTACAGACTCTGCCTATAAAAATTTTAGAACTTAAGAAATTTACATTGACAAATTTACTTGTGAGAAATTTACATTGACAACATATAGAGATTCAACTAGGCTTGTGAAAAGTACAAGTGGACAATGTATAATTCTACTTAGAAGAGTCTTTGGTTTAATGGTTAAGCAAGAAAGAGTCATTACTTTCTCTATCTAGAGTAGAAGCGGAATACATAGTAGTTACTTCTTTTTGAGTGTTTTGGATGAAATGGGCTCTATAAGATATTAAGGTAAAAGCATATGATTGTGTCAATAATTTGTAGTCAAGAAAGATAACAAAGGACCATCAAAATTGAGTGCAATATCTATATGATTGTTTCAATAATTTGATAATTTGAAGTAGTCAAGAAAGATAACAAAGGACCATCAAAATTGAGTACAATATCTATGTGGGAGAGTACACAATATCTAAGGGGGAGAATACAATATAAGGAAGGAATAGAAAGAGTAACAAGAAGCATATGATTATGTCAATAATTTGAAGTAGTCAATAGTGGGGTTTTTAACTGTAAGCTTTCCCTAGGGAATTATTTGTGTTGTGCGTGATTGATCTTTCTTCATTCTTATGTAATTGGAAATTGTGTTTTTAATTTCGCAAATATTTTTAGAAGCGATTCAGTATTTAAATTTAGCATATTTTTAGATTGGGTGAATCCAATATATACATGCATATTGTATAATTTCCACATTAATGAGACATGACCTTCCTAGAAGGTTAAAACGTGCCATGAATGTCGTGCTTTGGGTTCAAACCACAAATATGAAGTTGCTAAATATAGGTAGTGAATTGTATGAATACATCCAAGCTAATATTATAAAAAATTAAGGCAATGCATTAGTGGTTTACAAGTTTTCTTTTAATGGTGAAAAAATATGTTTTCTAGTGATAGTTTTCATGGTGAAAGAAACACACAGACTCACACACACCTAAAACACTCTAATGAACCATGAGAAAATAATAACATCCAATTGGGCCTTTAAATTGTATCAAAAAATATTGAGGAAATTGAATAACTAAGGCAAATGAAGGTATGACAAATATAGTTAAAGTGAATCACCAAAGGTGATGAAATCCAAGGGGGCAACAACTATTTAACTTAACTAATCTAGTTATCCCACAAGAGTTGCATAGTGGAAAATCTATGTTTTGATCACTAGCTTATCTCGTAAGTGTCCATGATCAAGGAGTTACCAACTTGGAATAATTAAGAGGTGACAATTGGGTTGAAGGAGCTTAGAGCCTTTTTTAAACTATTGATTACAACCTAATCATGAGAATCAAATTGGAGTGCATCCTTATTTTGAAAACAAACCTCTAGATAGGATTCTAAGCTACCTAGGACTCAAACCGTTATTTTTAAATTTGAAATATCATGGTGTGTTGTTTCAATGCCTAATTCCACAACCCTAACATAAATTTTTTTATTCTTTTTTTGCAGGATTTAGTTGGTTATATTAAGTCAGTTGAATTTAAAATTCTTGGCTTAGTGGCATGAACCAAACATATTGTGTATTAAATGAGGAATTTCGCTCTCCCAATCATTTCTAAATCACCCATATCACCAAGAAAACATGTGTTTAAGAACATACTTTGGTATGGGAAAGACCTTAGGTCCTTTGACTGTGCACATGTGGTGTGAAAAATTGAAATTGATAGTGCAAAAAAGTGAAATTATGAATGAAATCACAAAAACGAAAAACCCAAAAGTGGTAAATGATTTAAATAGGTAATTAATTGTTTACCAACATAAATTCTTCAACTTTTAGCAACTAAATGATAAGTAAAAATATAAATAAATTTGTAATTATGGAAAAATTAAATGTTAACACAGACTATCCAACAAAAAAAACCTTTCCAAAAATGTGAATCTCTCAAGGGTTTCATCCATTTTTCAATTCATAGTGTCACAGTCACATGAGCATGTTTCAGATATGAACAATTCAATCATGTGACTATTAAAGGGAATGCCATTCAACAATGTATGAAATTATGAAACAAGTACACAATTTCTTGGGAATGATACAAATCAGAATGATTGAAGATTTATAGGAAATGTGGCTTCACCATTATGGGCTAGAGCTTAATGAATACCTAAATTGAGATACAAATAATGGTAAACTAGAAAGAGAGTTCTAAAAAAACCAATAAAAGTGACTATCTAAAATCTCTCTGTTATGGTTGCCATTCTATTAATAAGAGATAATAATTTTAATTAAATTAAGGGTATTATGAAAACATAATCTTAAGAAGCATTTTAAATTAATTCTATCTCATAAAAATTATCCCTCCTAACTTAACAAATACTATCTCTTCCCATAAGTTTCACGACCTCCCTTCCTTAGCACACAAGACATAAATACAATTAATATTTCAATATGTTAATTCCTATTGAAAACCTATTTAATATCTAATCGTCACCTATAAAGTCCCTTTATAAATCTGAACGATCATCCTTAGCAACCAACATATGAATATAAAAACAAACCTTTATCACCACTTAAGAGACAAGCTTTTGAACGAATAATATAAATAATTATCTTCTAAAATTTTTGGTCATCCTTGAGGAAGCTATGCTAATAATTTGTGAGGACAGGGGTTGACATCTTTTGAAAGGTTCGGTTGAAATTTCAGTTTGAGGACTTGCTAGACGAGAAAGGAAGTACTTCTCATAATTAAATTTGTGTAGCACTGATTCTTCAAGGGAAGCAAGGTAAAAGATAATCCTTTTACGGCTACCTTAGTTAAGGAAGCTGCAACTTTGAAGATGTGACCTACATGTAGTGAACAGGATTCAAACCTGTGTTCCCCCTAAAGGCTTTTTGGAGCTATTCTCCCTCCTTTATCTTTCAGAAGAGTGTTGATCCTTCCCCTTAAGGAAGGGGCATTTTACCTTGAAACATGAAGTCAAACCGAGGCTTGTGTTTTGGTTAGGACCTTATTACAGTAAGCCTTGTGGAGAAAAATTACAGCCTATTCTGGGAGAAAAATTTCCTTAAATTCAACATCCATTAATTGTTAAAAGAGAGAGAGTTAGGGAACATTTCTAGAGCGAGCTCATGATTGTTAACAAAGATGTATAAAACACATTTTATGTGAGACTTATTGATTCTATTTGAAGATCGAATCATATGGAAAGTAGTCTGAGACTATAGAAAGAAATACATGCATAGTTTAAGGCGTGTATCCTCCTTATTATGGTCCACAAAATGTTGTTACATTACAGCTGTGGATTTCCTGTTTGAGGAAGCATATAAGCTCAGGAAGAGGAATAATTTAGGATGCATGCATTATACGAAAGTAAGAGTCCATTAAGAACTGTTTTGGAAGTCAAATTGCACAAATTACAGTGTACCCTAACCAGTACTCTAGCAGTGGCAATACTATCCAGATAAGTCTCTCATTTGACACTTGTTTTGGAAACTATCTTGGGTTCAAGTTAGTGTAATTTTGATCATTGTTTGTTTTAGATTTTCATTAATATTTAGTTCGTAAGGTGTCACTATTTTGTTAGGTTTTGGATTAGATCAAAGTCAGTCAATCATTGTCAAATTTTGGTTGGTGTTTTATATTCTGTTGTAGCCTTTTGATTCACTTCGAGGATACATTTGCATATTGAAAAAATTGCTTTACATTGTTTTAGAAATCAGAACTATTGTTTTACAAATAGCATGCCGAATATGTTGAATAAAGAGCACTTGACAAATACCTGGTATTGCAGTCGCTTGAAGTCGCCGCAGACCAACAGCGCGGACGAGAGCAGCAGCATAAAGAAAAACGCGCGAACAAAATCAAGTTACCACAGTTATTATTCACCTTCACAAAAAATAACAAAAATTCCACAGAAACATCACTCCTACAGTTGAAGCAATAGGCAGCACTACAAATACATAACTACTAACTTGAATAAAGAGCATGTTGATACCTGGTATTGCAGTCACTTGAAGTTGCCGCAGACCAACAGCGCGGACGAGAGGAGCAGCACAGACAAAAACGCAAGAACAAACAGACCAACAACAGCACAGACAGAAAAATGCGCGAACAAACAGACCGGTAAACAAATCAACTTCGCGGGTGATTTATTTATAACAACTAGTTCAACCAAACTATTTTAATAGTAAAAGTTCGGTCGAACTCAAAGTCCAGCTGAACTTTTGTTGTCGGTTTTCCCATCTCTGGTAAAAATTATGTTTTCCCACGCCGTTAGTGTGCCGTCAATCTAAACGGAAGCACGAGTTCGACTGAACTTTATAAAAGGTTCGGCCGAACTATTGCCGAAAAAAAATTTCCGCCCTCGATTCTCACAAAAGTGTAACCCATCTTCACATATCCGCCCAAATACTACCATACAAAATCACACTTATGTAGATTTGCTAGCAGTTGGTGTTTCTTTAACGTATCTAGCACATGCATAAAATGTGAAATGTGCTCCTTCCAAGTAGCACGGTTAGGGAAAATTTTAGGGGTGAAATTTTGCAAATGGGATATTTTTTGGACATTTTTCTGAAAAACATATTCTCCAATTTGCTTAAAATTTGCCTATTTTTTACATATATATGATTAAATGGATGATATTCGCAAAAAAATTACCAAATTTAATAGAAAAGTAAATTTTCTTTTTAATATTCACCTATATTCTATACATATGGATTTTCAAACCAGAATAGTCGCCTACAATAATATATATAGGAAAATATTTGAATCCTTAAAAAACAACTTGGGCACTATATACCTTGATATTATTCATATAAGAAATAATAAATGAATCTATAAAAGGGAACAATATATCATTCATTAACCTCATAAATATAGTTGGTGCATTGCATAGGTTGAATGGTATGACTAATCACTCATACAAACCTTCTTAGGTTTTGAAGGCATTCTTCTAGGTATCTTCTTCTTTGACTCGAACCTGGCAATCTCTAGAATTTGAGTCTAGCTTGGTGAAGAATTTTGCTTGCTGGAAATGATCCAACAAATCATTTATTCTTGGCATGAGGTACCTACTCTTGAGTGTGATTTTTCTTAATTCCCTATAATTAGTACATGTAGAAATTTTAATACAATTTATGTATTTCCTGGATTCTCCTGATCTAACAATTATATGCCACTGTTAAACACATAATCGTTTCTACAAAATTTCTTGCAGAATTTAAAACACGATCGCCAATTGCAATATCAAAGAAAGATCAATCACACATAACACAAATGTTTTTACTGAGAAAGCATAAAGCTAAAAACCCCACTATTATATATTATGTATATATCATGGATCATGAAACAATCTCATACAAAACTCTAATCTAAGAGCTCTTAGTACAATATACAATCATCTCATACTTTCATACAAAAATTGGCAAATTCATGTGCCAAATTACTGCCTCCAGACAGTCTGCCTCCACTGTGCAATCATTGATGGTCAAGAACCCCTGAATGAATGATGCTTGCCTGCTTTGACTGCACAATCCTCATAGGCACATCCAATGCGTGTGTGGTTGCATGAGTGCACCCACTAATGTCCCAAATGATAGTCAAACTGTCCTTTTCACCTACATCTCAACTGGGTCTCCACTGGATTTGACATGCATGTGAGGCCACTGATTGTGAATTAATTAATAATTAATTCACTTGATCTCTCACTAGTGTATCTTCAGTTACAACTAGCACAACTGAGTTAAACTACTTTAAAACTCACATAACTACACATCCAACTCAGTTACAACTAAGTCCACTTGCATGTCCCACCAACCAACCTTTGAACTCGAATTTCATATAGCTAACTGGTTTTCCACTTCTGTTAACTATTTCCAAGTGCTCATTGAGAATAGATTAATTTTTATTGTCCAACTATTATTAAGGGATAATAATAGTCGACATGCATCTATAAATAGACATGCGATCTATAAATAAAACTCACACATACATCTATAAATAGAATATTCTCAACCATCTATAAATAGACATCATCTATAAATAGCATGTGTGGGCCCCACCTAGTGTAGGTGCTTAAATTTCACTAGGATCAAGGATGTTGTTTCTGGATGCCAATTTCATTGTTTCTTGTTGCAATCTTCTATAGTACACATCGACCAATTCCCATCATTCTTTGGTATAATGATGATGAATGACCCACATGGTTATGTACATGGTCGAACAACAGTTGTTCTAGTAGTTGTTGTAATTGTTTCTTCACCTCACTTGCTTCTATAAAAGACTGTCTGTACAACTCAATTTTTGGCAATGGGGGCTCTGATAATGGTTGGATCCTATGCTCCACTTTCCTCTTAGGTGGTAACCCTTTAGGCTCCTAAAACACATCCCTATATTCCTATAAAAACACTTCTAATTTTTGTTTTTATTTTGTAGTAAACCCCTCTAGGTATGCTTTGCCTCTTATTGACTCTTCCACCTAATGATTTTATCTTAAGAACAATAACACATACTTCTTATTCTAACTTATCAATTTCCTAGCTTGGTTGGCACTTACCATGGAAATTTTAAACTTGCATTTGTGCACATTTATGGTGAACTATTTTCCATCCTCGACGAGACGGTACAACTTAGCTCTCCACATGGATATTTCATATCATATGTACATGTAAGGACTTCCAAACATCACTCTGCATACATCAAGGGGAACCAAATCTAGTTTTACTTCATTAATAAAATAATCACTAATAACAAATATAATTTTGCGCTATTTTCTTTTCATTATTTTTAAAGAACCAGATAGCTTTATATTAATCTAACTGAAGCAAGACAACACATTTACATTCAAATATTGTTCTTCTTCATTGACATTCCAAAAATTTTCAAAAACCATCTACATTTACCCTACCTCTTCTTAACTATATTTATTATTAACAACGAAATGGAAAAATATTTACAAAATAGATAAATTATAAAAAAAATGCCACGTGTTGCCTTCATTCTTATCTCGACTTCATTCCTATCTAGACATGTTGCGGTGAAACCTAGTTGCGGGGATGAGATTCAATAATTTTGACTACTCATTTGATAACACCAACAATGGATGTTTCCTCAACCGCTTCTACATTATCCACTTTGAAGCCAAGAGTCTCCATTTTTGTAACTAGATGATCAACGAACAACTAAATAAGCTATTCATCCTCATGAAGTTCTTCAAGCTGACGAGAAACCGGAGCAAAGTGAGAGCGATCCTCTGACACAATTTAGTCCCCAGCGTTGGATACAGAGCTAAAATGTCCATTTTTAGTATTTCCAATTGTTCCTCGGAAATATTTTCGTTACCATTCCTACTTGAGGATGCCACATTGCAGACTTCTCGGCCCTTAATTCGAACCATCATCATTTCCAACATCTGTAAATTACATTTTAAATTCTTACTATGATATGAGCCTTCTCCAGGGGTGATATTTTCGTATTGATTACCTGTGTATCATCCTGGATTAGGATTAACTCGAATTTCCTTCCCTGTAACCGCCATTATGCTTGCAAACTCAAACAGAATTAACTGCTTCAGCTCAGGTATGGCACTACCCAACCCAACTTTGATGTGAGGATTAAATTCTATTACAAATACACTCCATTTGTCCCTCCCTATCATGATGTCTCCCTCCCTATGTTCCCATTTAGATATCCGATCAAAGGATTCCTTCTTCCAAGGTTGTCGCTCATCTAGAGCCTTCCATGTTTTGGGATTAATGACGACATTGGTGGCTTGTCAGTCCTTAAATCCTTTTTATTTATTGACATGAGAAACCTTATCCAAGGTATATTAAATATCATGGAATATGCAATATGATTGGATCTCCCTGGTCCTTGATTATCACCCCTTGTTCAAGGTTTACAGCTTTTTATCTTGTTCATCAAAATTCAATATTGTCAAATTTATTCATGAGAAACCCTATTCAATGGATTATTGATAGGAGATATTCTTCCAAGTGATGTTTTAATTTGAGGAATTTTTGGATAATTATCATTGAATCATCAAACACACTTATTTGGTGAAGTGCCTTCAACAATATTATCTTTAGTCTTTGCCATAGAGCTAAGGAATATGCTTGGTTATTAGATATTATGCCTATTTCCTAAGAAAATTTCATCTCTATTTTTTTATCGGGACAATATATAATCCCTCTCTCTCCTGCCTCCCCCAATTTTGTGATATTTTGTTACCTTAAACCCTACATCCTTATTTACCCATCCTAATGGATATGGGATTGGATGATCACGAACTTCCAATCCCAATTGGTTAAATATCACTGCTACAATGAGATTACTTGCAGTCCTAAGTCAAACAAGACATCAATATTTGTCTTCTTGACCTATATATTTCCATGGAAGAGTTTGGTCATTTCTTTCTCTTCATGTTGCTGGAGGTTACTAAAATTCGCCTCCTTTTGTAAGGATGTAAAAACTATCTTCACATGCATGTCCGATTTGATTTCTAATTGGTTGCTTGAATCAATGGCCATGAGATTCTTCTTATTATTATGTTTTTTTGTTCTTCAGGTTAAGCTCTAGATGCAAATTCCAATACTTATCCTCTATATGACCATCAATGTTATAGTGGTTACAGTGGTTGCCGGAATAATCACACTTTTGTGTTATGGTTACCATATTTTTATCTCTTCCCCATTTCCATTTCTTCTTCCCCTCCTTAGAAGTATCCTAATTCTCCTTCTACTACAATCTAATTGATTTCCTTTTCTTCAAGCCTATGTTCTCCTAGTATTGTGCCTGCACAGAATCCTTATTCACTAATCTAGGATGGAAAAACATTTATTTCTTCTGCAGCTGGCTTTGTAGAGCCCCCATATACTTGTGGAGTACATATAGGTTTTAGGGGTAGATACCCAGAATTATGGCCATATTTCTAAATTCTATTGTGTTCTCTTATACACTCTGCCCCTAATTCTACCTCAAGTAGTGTCACTAGATCCAATGGTCCTCTACATACCTGATAGGATAAAATTATGAATTTAAGAGGGTTTTAAAGTCCTCCCACTCGGTCGCTATAGGATATCCCTTTAACCTCAAGCTCTATGTGTGGCTTTCCCACCAGGTCAATGTTGAGAAATTAGGGTGTTTAATTCAATTTCTCTTATTGATAATTACTTGTGAACTTATTATGTTTCTTTTACTTTAGATCTTATCTTTGTTAGCTTATGATGTATTTCATAAAGTCAATTATCAAAACACAAGAGACACAATGTTTAGGCTCTTCAAGCCAAGGCCAAAACCTCTCCCTCTTGGAGAGTGGCTTAGGTAGGGGATTATTACCAAGAGAAATCTCATCTATAAGCCTCTCCATGGTTTTCATCATGGTATCAAATTTTACATCCGAAGATTAGGAAAGTTTTTCTTCCTCCTTTAATCCGGCTTTTTTGATTTTGGACCTCTTTGTTGCAGCCATATTTACTTCAACCTTTACAGCATCATTTTGCATGTCAGCTAAAGAGGCAGATTCTCTCTCCCTTAGTAAAATTGAGAAATCACAGTCAAAGGCTTCAGCATAATGAAATTGGGCAGCTCCTCAGGGAGGTTTAATGTGAGCATGGATAGAATTGTAAACTTTATTAAATCCTTTAGAAAATTCATGAATTGTCTCATCTGTGGCTTTTTTCAGATTATTATATTCAGTCAAAGCTTGAATAGGGTTCACTTTACTTCTCCACTTGGTCAAAAAGTTATCTTCTAATTGGTCCCAATTATGTAAACTTCTTGGGGCTAAGGCTTTGAACCATTTTCTCACCTCACCTATGAAACTCTGCACAAACAACCTTATTTTTACATCTTCGTCAGTCTAGGTCAACAAAATCATTAAACTGGTCAACATGTTGCTCAAAAGTAATATCTTCTTCACCCCCAAAAGTTTTAATTCTAGTGGAATACCCGTCTGGAAGGTCATGGAGTATGGCAGGTAGGGCAAGAGGAGCATACTTAGTTGGACATGCAGGAGGAGGAACTCCAACCATAATGGCAGTGACTGTACTATTTGAAAAAGCAGTGGATGGAGTAATATTTTGACTAGGAGAAACAACAATGAATGAGGATGTGATGCTAGGAAATTTTGAGGTGGGAATTTGCAGTTTAGAGACAAAATAACTCCACTCAGACAAAGGGACACCAGACCTCCTTCTTAACAAGAAATCAAAAGGATCAAGTTATTTTAATTTTTCAAATGATTCTTGTTCCAGTGACAATTCTGATATGATAGTTTCCCAAACCCCTTCTTTTTATTCTTTTAACACAAGAGATGATGTATAAATTCCTAATATTTGTAGATCTAACATAATTTTAGTCAATTCATTCTCAGATTTAGATCTAAAAATAACTTCTCTATTTTCATCAAACTTCTTGTCTTCAAAACTTCGAACAACCTCAGAGGGAAAAGATGAAACTTTTGAAAGATATAAATTACCTGATTTTGATGAGCTTCCAGTACCTTTGAGAAATTTTCTGGATTATCAACTATCTCAGGTGGATTAGGGTCTAGATTTCTTTATGTATGAATATTCTTAGAAGCCACCTTTAAGTTGTGAATCTCAGTGGACTCACCAAGGTATGATGCAACCTCGAATATTTCTGACCTCCTGCTACCTTCAAGAGTTCAATAGCTTTGATTGACCACAAACTTTTGGGAAAATGTAGCTTCAGGCTCCTAGCAGATGCACCAAAATGTTATCACCAAACTGAGACTAATTGGGTTGCTCAACATTCAATCCAATGTAACTATTTCAAACCACTTAGGGTTGGAAGTTAGCCTCTCCAACCAGAGACGACTCTCTCAAAAAAAGATATGATATTCAAAAAACAAGCTTTAAAACAAAGATGGCTAACTCTCAGATGCTTTTTGGATGATTTTTTGTAGGTGAAATATGTGTAAGGGATACCATTGGGCATGGAGTCAGAATGGGAATTCAATTACAAAAAAGTATCATTCATGGAAGTTGAGGCACATGCGTTCTTATAAAATAATTCTGACAGCAAACAAGATACATAAAGGAAGTTGGAACATAATAATCTATTGATTCCAAATAATTATGTAAGAGTAAGCTTAGATAACATTAAAAAGATAAAGGACACAAATGCATAAGAACTTGAATAGAATCTCAGGTCTGAATAAAAGTCTTCTGCAACTGTCTATTAACTTAGTAGAAAAATATTACAATAGTAGCTTAAACTCTTATATCCGTCAACCCTTCTTAGATTCAATAAACTTCTCAATTATAGAGTGAGATCTCTGTTGCAAAGGTCTGCCACCTAGGTTAGACTTTAACACTTGGCCTAGAGACCTAATTTAACTAGGATTACATCACTTTGAGGAATAATAGGGATATTTATGTTTTAATAGAGTTTGGTAATAAAAAATGGCTCTATGATTATTAATTACTTAAACAAAATTTCTAACAAGCCATGTTTGTCATCCTTATCGAATCAAACTGCCATGTTGAAGTGGCCAACTGATACAATGGATTTAAGTTCTTGATACAATTGAATTGAAGATGAGTTGTCCATTTATGTGAGGTGGCATCATGATGAGTTGTTTTAACCATGTCAACCATTTGGAATGGATTGCTGAGTTGCCCCTAAAATGGATGGCCCAATGACATCCCTAATCTCATTAATTGACTCATCCAATTTTATTTCTACGTTGACCGCAATGACATAGCTTTGGCGATGAAGGAAGCGTGAGCAATCTGCAAGAAAAAGGAATTAAAATGGTGGAGAAAGGGTTTTTTTTATGGTTACAGAGTAGAATCCATTAGGGGTGCGGGTTCATTGAGATTTCGAATGGTTGTCCCAGGAATGCATTTAATTAGATTACGGTCTATGCCAGGTGTCGGGTGATGAATGGAGGGATGTGTGGGGAATAGAATGGTAAGCGGGATCTGGATCAGGTGGGAGGAGATACGTGGCAGTAGGGGAGTGGAGGGAGGTACGCATGAAAGATGGTGGGAAAGAGGCATGCTGTGGATTTGAGGGAGTCGAGTTGTTTATGGCTCAGGTGGGGGGGCTGTGGGTGGCTGTTGGGGAAAGGGTTACCGTGGGATTGACACGTTAGGTGGTCCAGAATGAAACCTGCTTGACTCCCCCCTGCCGGTGAAGGTATGATGGTGAGGGGGGGAGAAAAGGTTTGTAGACCGTTGATATGGCGGCTTGGTGATCGGGCGGTTAGAAAAAACAAGTGAATTAACCAAAAGCGACAGACTCCTTTGTCATATTCGAACCTTTATTACATATGTAGAAACTTTGTATAAAAAACATTATAGCCCAAACTTAGGATACAAGTATTTTGATCCCAAACTTAGGCTAATGGCGCGTATCTCATAATATTTCTCAAACTTAGGATAAAACGCACTATTGAGACTTTCATGTAAAATCAACCTTTTTTACCCTTTGAACCCTTTTTGGAAATAATTTTCACGATGAAATACTATTTCACAACATCTCAAATATAATAATCAACAGTTATAATCAAGTGAGGCATTCAACTTTCTCTTTAAGACACTCCAACTAATCCAAGGTGAAATCTGAAGCATAGGGTGGTTGTGAAAAATATACAATCTAAGGGTTTATTTCTCTTGTCACATTGTGTTAACAACATCATAATAAATTCTCATAGTGTTGTTTAATCTTGACATCAACAGTGACACATCTTGTTCAAAGAACTAGCTTACCTTTCAGGGAAAAATTACTAGGTTAAATGGTGTACTGATTAGGAAACACTTTTGAGACAAGTTCAAATTGTGTTGACTTCCTTTTTAAATAAGTACAATTTCAGAGAATAGTGTTGTCTACATAGAGGAGTTGGTCCTGAGACCCAATCTGAATCTATTCAAATGAAAAATCCATTTGATTGTATGTGTTAGAAAATTATATATTACAGAGCAATGGAACACATAAAATATGCAGAAACACAAACACAAAAATAACATATAAAACAAGAGAGACATAGATATATGTGGTTCACCCAACGTGGGCTACGTCCACGAAAACAACCAGCCCTTCCTTTATATTATCCAGAAAAATGAGCTCTAATATATTCAAGGACAAATGAAGAAACTCAATACCTAAAGTATTTTGATATGCTCATCTTTAGGGAAATATTGTTGAAAGTTACTAGGAGGTTGCCCATATGTTTTTTGTTGATGTATAGATTGTATAATAATTGTATCTCCAAGTATGATTGTTGGGGTTATTATTAGTGAACATATGGACTTGTGTTACAACTATGTAAAGCATAGAATGCAAGTATATGTGGTGTTTTCTTGTACAGTCATGAGATTTTGCAGGGCATGATATAGCCTTCAAAAAGTTCCTGTTGTATGCCTTATGCTTGTGAGTGATACCACTATTGGGGTTATGATATTTCTCATGCACAACATGGTTGTATTGGTCTCTTGAGTCATAATTTTATTGTTGCATGATGTTGAATGTATTTGGCAAGAGCCTTTATAGTCGGGCAAGAGTATGTGAGAAAGTCTTGGATGTATGATGGTATTGGTGATGACAATGATGTTGATAGGGTTTAACAGTTTAAGCTTGTGCTAGTATTGCAAAGATAGCAAGGACATTGATGTGGTAAAAGGTATTGTCACAGTGTAAAACTTTGAATATGAATGTTACAGATTGATGCCATGTTGTTGCAGATATGACAGTGAGAATATGATAAGCTATGGTTTGACATGATTGACAATAGATAAGATTGATTACTTACATAGTTGTTGAACAATGAATTGGGTCATTGATGTAAGTTGTTAGGGTTTAATATTGATGTACACATTGAGAAAACGCAAAGATTGTTTTAAATTTATTTTTGTATTGAGCACAAGAAGATCTAGTCTGAAATTTTTGAAACCTGGTCCATTGGGTTATTATGGTGGCAGGTTGGTGCCAGGGCAGTTTTGATCTTCCATAGGGCGTTGAAGCATCGTCCCAGTTGAGGTTGGTAAATAGGGTGTTGGGGCATCCTTCAGTTCGACGCTTGTAAACTAGGGCATTGGAATGTCCTTCAAGTTGGAGATGGTAAACCAAGGCATTGGAGCTTCCTTCAGGTTGGAGCATCTAAACTAGGTGTTTGGAGCCTCCTTCAAGTGGAGTTGAAAATCTTGATGTAAATTATTGAAGACAATTATTAAGAAGCGTTCGATGGTTTTTCTCCCCAAAGGGTTCCCACCTAAAAATCTTGTGTTTGTTATCTTCATTATCATACATCGTTGAATGGTGTTATTTATTGTTCATGTGATGTTGATTTATGGTTGATCTAATGTTAATGATAATTAATGCTCTGTGATGTTAAAAATACTAATTGAAAAGAAATATTGATTCACCCCCTACCCCCCCTGCCCCCCCTCTCAGTGTTTCCAATAGGAACATTTAGAATATGATAACTAAAATATGGTTCATGAATAAGTTATCCAAAATATTTGGAATATAATAAAGGAAACCATATAAAATTATATGTGTGGGTGACTAGTAAGGTTAAGAAAATTCCATGTTTGGACTACCACATGTGAAATCCCTACATGTGTGGACAATTTACAAATAAATTAAATTGATTTGTCACTCTAGTAGATATATGTAAATTCAGTCAACTGGGTTATCTCAAGTAGTTGGGTGAAACGATTGTTATATTTCCCACCTAGGTTCAAATCTCCATTAGTGACATGATGATTTATAATTCCTTAATAAATATTGTTGTATTGACTTCATGCCTATGAATATTGTTGTATTGGTTTCGAGGCTTGTGAACTCTTAAGTAAGTATATTTGTGCATTGGTCTGGTACCAGTTACCTCACTCTGGCCCTCTAGTTGAGAGAGAGGTTTATTTCTTTCCTCGAATTAAAAAAAAGGAAGAAAAGAAGATATATGTAAATTCAATAGTAATTCAAAAGATGAGTGATTCTAACTCTATTAATTGTAATCGAACATAAATATGGTTCATAAATATAATAAAGAAATCCATATATATATATATATATATATATATAATTTTGCTACAATTATAGAAGATTGTCACAATATCAAGATTGATGTATATTTTAAACAAGAATATTGAAAAAGATGTACATATACATCTTTTTTCTTGAACAAATAATCTAAGAACAAACCTTTCTAGGGCCTCATGATGTATATTACTCATAGAAGTATAATTTTTTTTTTCCAGGGAAATATATATATATATGTCGATACAAATGAGGACCTTATATATATATATACCTAGGTGGGATGCCATTTCATAAACAATGATATATTTTGAGACACACGCTTTCATAATTATTATTATTATATACATCTTTATGTTCATAATATTGTCTTCTTCTTTAGAAATGCATTGTCTTCAAAGCATATGGATGAAAAGACGTATTATCTTTTTCTTTTTCTTGTAATCTATTTGCATCTTTCAGAATTCTTGGAGCTATTATCTTCGATGATACGAGATTATATGAACTTCTAATTATGGTACAAAATTGTCGAATGGTACAAAATGATCTAACCATCTGCATCAATCTTTTGTAGAACTTTGCATTTATAGACTTCCAAAGATGAATTGTTATCATAAAACTTAATTGTGCTCACATCGATATTATTCAGAACGTAAATCGATTGTTTTGTCGTGAAGTATGGATTCACTCACTGATTGAGATGTTTGCTCTTATGATTTGGGTGTCGATAAGGAGTTTTTTTGTCACGATTTTATTTCAATGTACTTGTAGCATTTTCTTTACTTATTTTTGGTATATGATCTTCTTTGTGTATTGATGTTGGTTTGATTACTAGTAATTCTCTTGGAATTTTTATCGTTTGAATTGCAACATCTCAATGAGTATTTTCTTCAATTGGATTCTAATTTGTCTGAGTTGTGAGGTTAACAAGATCTATATTTGTTCCAATTTTTTTACTTGAACTTCCATATCTAAATATTTGGATACTTCATTCTCAATACACTGTGTACTTTTTTTCCAATAACTTATTGTCCTTCTTAAGCTTCTTAATTTGTATAAGTAATTTTTCACTATGGTCCTTGAGGTGAAAAAAACCTTCATTTTGTCTACAACAATTTTGTGAACTATTTTTTTGCATAATTTGCATCATTTTTTTTATTTCTTGAAGAATTACTTTCAAGACATCATTTATATCTTCCGGCGTTATTGAATCTGGCTCCGACATAATGTCCTATAGTGTTATTTTTTAGTTGTTTGAAAATGTCAAAAACTTCTTATTCTCATTTAAGATGGACCCTAGTGATTTCATTTGAGTGAACGTAGATAATGTCACCATAATCACACAATAGGGATCAAACAGAGAATTGTGATTTAAATTTCTAATCCCTGACGTTTAATTGTAAATTGGTTGTGTCATTTTTTGTCCCCACAGTCTAATTTTTCAATTATATTTGACTCGTGAATCACCAATTGGTTAACAAATTCAAGTATTATATCTTATTATTTTAAGTTGAAACGATAGATATAGTAATATATTTTCTTATAATAGTCCCCTTGATTTTAAAAAGCACTAAGCATAGCTATATGAAGCTTTTGAAAATTGCCCTTTCTCCTCAATTATAGACTACATGACTTCATTTTGTGATCATTGAAATTCTTAATATTTCACTTAATCTTGACACTATTATTTTAGAGCTTGTATTTTGCAATCTTTTAGGATTTCTCACAGTCTTTCTTGATATTTCATCATCTTTCACGATCTTTCGCTATCTTATACGGTCTTTCATGTAATGAGATATGTTAACACTTTCATTTGACCCTTCTTCTAACTACAATTAGAAATCAGGAAACTTTAATTACTTGAACTCTTTTTTTCTAAATACCCCTTTTTAATCTTTTAATGGTAATACTTTGACCTTCACCTTTTTTTCTAATTTTAATATTTTAATAATAATACTTCAATTTGGCCTTTAAAAACCCTGCATTGGATTTGAGAAGTTTTGCAATAATATTTTTATATTATTTATAATATAACACTTTATAATTGAAAAAGATTTGATTTTCCTTCCGATATACTAATTGTTATATCTCCAACTTTATGGTTTTATGCAATTATATATATATATATATATATATATATATATATATAAATAATCCCTTTCATATTATATTATAGAAATCAATTACTGCACTTATACAAACACTGAAGTATAAATAGGACCAAATTAGACAAACCAAACTTTTTTCCTTTATTAAATTGACCCTCAATAGGTCATGTTGATTCACTATTGGCATGTTTGTGCCACTTGATGGTCATAGCAGTTTAATTTTGTTTACTATGATTTGTACAGAGACAAATAGCGGTTGCATGGGTTATGCATAGAAAACCATACAGATTGAACAGAGAATTGATGGTTGTTCAAGCCAGTATCAATGATTTGTATGCATAGTAATCGTAGTGAATTTGTATGGAATGTTGCAAAATTGATGGTTAAACAAACCATAAGGCAGATATGGGTATGATAATTACCTCTTTCTTGTAATCATATACAGTGATTACTATGATGGAGTTCAATTTAACTGAATGTGGTGGATCATATAACTAACTTTCTTGATGCGTATGTCCTACAAATTGTTGGCAGATTGGGTGCATGATGAACTGTACAAAAGCTACAACAACAATACAACTTCAATGACGTTGGCAATGACTCATAAGTTAATTGTGTGTTGTATTGATGGCAATTCGTACAACTGGCAGCTAGCTGAAATATGTGAAATGGGGATAGATAGACTTACATAAGTTGTACAGAGAAGTACAGACTATAGAAAGTGGTCACTATATGGACAACATAAATTGTATGGATAGAAACGAGTATCAATTTCGCATTTAATGAACTCGCATGGATTTGGACAATAATTTAAATATATTTTCTAACTGAATTTGTCACTTTTCCAAGAGCTTGGTAGTTGTGCTAAACTACAACACCAATGAATGTAATGAATAAAGTGGCAATGGTTCCTTTCAAATTGGAAACATATAAAATTATTTTTCTTAAATTTCTTTCTTCTCTTTTCTTTATTAAGTTTTTCCTCAATATCTGATATTTCCTTTTCTTTTTTTCAATTTTTTTGGGTGGTGGAATAACTTCAACCAACAAATTTTCTTAACTTAGTGTGGCTAAACAACTAATTTTGGTCAATGACCAGAATTAGAGAACTCTGAAAAATAGTGTTTGGCCAAAGGCTAGATTGAAAGGCTCTTATCAAAGCATGGCCAAACACTAGATCAAAAATAAAACTATGATACCAAATGTGATAACCAATACATGGTCCATGAATAAATTATCCAAAAGATTTGGAATATAATAAAGAAATTCATATAGGAGAGTGGATGTGTAAGATTTGATACGTTGATACAAATGAGGGCCCTCTGTATATACCTAGGTGGGATACCATTTTATGAATAATTGTGTCTTTTAAGACATACATTTTCATTATTATTATTATTATTATTATGTTCATAATACAGAAAGGCAATGCTCATTTCTTTAGCATTAATGGAATTAATTTTAAAATTTGTAAAATTATCAACACTAATAAACAGCAGATGTGAAGTTACCATTAGTCAAAATACCATTCTTGCCTTAATAAATTGGATATTTAAAACTTTACTTTATGCAAGTACTTTTTTCCATTGAAAGTGCAATATAAATTACATTAGAAATCATCATATACATACATCAAGATGAAACATCCATAAGCCACAAAATGTAACCAACAAGAAATGGATTCAAAATAACAAACAAAAACTCTTAAATTTTAAGGTAATAAATGCTTTAGGGTTTTCTTAATAAATATAAAAGAATAATTAAACATTTTATCAGCAATAATCATCATACAAAAAAATTGCAAGTCATTCAAATTCTACAAATACAAAAAAGAGATCATATGCATAACAAAACAGGGCAAATTTGGGCATAAAAAAGCTTTTGGTATTTCCTTGTTATGCATTAACATATATAGATGTACACTAACACTAACGTATTTATTTTGAGATAAATTTAATCAGTGTCGAAAGACTTTCAGTTCTATCAGATTTTATATCCTTTTTATCTTGGCTTGTAATGTAATCATTCACTATTATGACTATCATTGAGTCAAGATGAGTCCATCAACTTTTGCACAATCTATTCATGCCACATTGATTATTTTGTAATATTTTATATCATATTTACAATTCACATCTGTATTCTATCACAAGTATATTTTCTGCACCCCATAGTGCACAAAACTACGGTAGGAAAAAAGTTAAATGTGAACACTTGTTCGTAGCCTCAAACCCTAGAAACCTTGGAAATATGTTAGAGATCATCAAGGATACAATAAGACAACATGCTTGGTGTATTTAGATGTAATGAAATATCAACACTTTTCAACCATTTTGATAAGGCAAAGACCCAAAGCCCAAAACATTTTACTGTTTGGCTTGGCAAACCAAGAAATAACACGAGCTGCCACCAAGCCATCAATTATGCCGAATGAGTAAATCTTGCACTGCTTTATCACTCATTCCATTCCTCCTCGTCCTCTCCCTCACATAGTTTTCAATCTTTTGTGTCTCGAAAAAATTTCTTGAACACCAAAATTTTAAGAAATCAATAAAGAGGATTGAAAGTTCCTGATATGCAATAACTTCAAAAGTTCGTGTGCATGTGCATGCCATCTGTCTGCCGTCCAAGTGTGGTACCAGGGCCTTAGTGCATACGGCCTCTTCGAAGGCTCCAGCCAATGTATAATCAGATATTTAAGAGACGCAAAGGGAACACATGAATTGCTACTGTATCCACTGTCATGTATTTGCATAATTGGTCGAATCATTGCCGCTAGACTAGTATGAGAAATCATCACAGCTCAATCAATAAAGACATGTTTGATGCTAGGGTTTCTAATAATCTAGGAAACTTTTCTGCTGGCGATTTCTTGTAGGCCAGAAACTTGCAATAAATGACCAGCAGAAACACTTGTCACTTTTCAAAAAACGAGTTTCTTGACTAGAAATGGAAAATGGGCACTAAAAAGGTCTTTCTAGTGCCATTTCCATTTCAGACAAGTTTCTTGCAGAAATTCCCCCTCACGACGGTCCCTTACGAGCCATTTCTCGTCACATTGTTAGGCACATCAAATAGCCCTTCCTTCGTAAGCAAGGAGAGTTAGTGTATTTTTTTGGCTCCAACTTGAAGAGTATCTATGTCTTTCCTAAAATTAGTCATCCTAGCTGAAATGTTATCTAGTTGTAGACACTTCTCTTAGATTGAATGCAGTATTCCTCTTGTAGGCTGAATCACTGTCACAAACAGAATCCTGGCTGCCAGCAGTGTTTCTAATCTTCTTGTCTCTTTCCTTCTAGTCTATGCAAATACTCATTTCTTTTGTGCCCCTTGAATGTTGGCTTTTGGTGCTTGTGACATCTTCGGCGGGTTGCATTAGTTTACATGGTACACATCCTCCGTGTTGATAAGAAATTTAAACACTTCTAAAACTAGGAGCGGTTTTCTTGCGATGTTCCTTATTAGGGACGAGGTAAACTGGGTGATAGTATTTTCATCTGAAGCCACCAACAGAACACAAATTGTATGCACACTGAAAAAATATCACTATCACTACAAGCATCGGAGATATATTTAGTACAGGTCTGCAAGACAATACCTCAGGGCCAAAAAAATAAAAAAACGAGTGACATAAAATCTAGTGAACTAAACAACAGAAAACCAAAAAAAAGCTGCAGTTGGAAAGAAATCACTGAATAATGCTAAGTGTGACTAAATGACGCACGTGCTTCAACCTTTCCATTTTATCTTGCGAAATACTGAACACATTCCATATGCAGCCCATCTTTGGCTAATGCGTGTGTATATACAGGAACAAAAAAATTGAACTCTCTTACATTTTTGATACTACATAACACTGTAACATGAAAGCCTACGCATGATGCAAGAAGAGACTTAACATACAACCTTAAGTGTGAAAATAATCTATTGTAACTCGTAGAAAAGACGGAATGTGAATCAAGAGAAGGAAAGGATATAACTGTTACAAAAGACTCAGATTATCAACCCTATCTATCACATCTAGAGCTTTAGTCCTATTGATGTCGAAGTCTAAGTTTGGTAGTGTAGAATGTCGCCTCAGTCCATTAAACTCATTCTTCGTGTTGGTAGTGGGAGAGTGACTATTGCTTTTGATCAGCTTACATGTAGCCTCGTCAACGGATCTTAACTTAGCTGTATCAAACTCTTGACTTTTACTTATCCCAGGTGTCAATTTTCTGAAATTTACAGCTTTTAACATATCTCTGTCTGCCTGAGAAAGCTCAAGAAGAGGTTTATCCTGTCCATTTCCTGTCGGAGTTGGCTTTTCTGGAGTTGTCACAGAGAGATTTGCAGTCATTTTTACTGGAGAACGCACAGGTGATTTAATTGGAGACTTGTTGCCATTGTGGCTGTTTTTGGCTCGACTAACAAGATGATGAAGCCACACAATCAGTTCAAAAATGTAATATTCTGTCCTCTCTTTCTCTGCATAGTGAAAAGTTTGAATGAGTGTCAACTCATTGTGTCCAGGTAACCTTCGATCTAAGGCAGATCTGCAAACGAACCAGTGTTCTTAGTCCATCTAAAAAGGTTAGACATCAAAAGAATACAAAATAAGGTCCAAGCGACTACGGACAATGAGAGTTTTCAATCCCATCTACTCACCCTGTGTTTGCCCACTCTCCCACCCATCCAAACCCATGATGTGCTCTGGACTCGGAATATCAGCATAATACAGCAAATGGAAAAGCCCCATCAGTAACCATAAGGAACACACTGAAAAATAATCAAAAGAAAAGAAAATAGACTCAACCAGATATATATGACTTAGAGAACTCATTTGCTACCCCCAGCATCAAAAAATTCACATTCTGAGAAGGTAGTTAGAATCTAAGCATTCAGATTTTATCGAGCAGTTAAGAAGGTTTTAGTGCAATGCATTACTTGGTTGTATTGGTAGCAACGGGAACAAGCCACGTTAAAATTTTCTCCATCTCTGCTTTGATCTGTGGGACAGTAAGCTGTAGACATGCAAGTAAAGAAACATAAAAACATTTAGTTAGCATTTCTGATATAATGATATAACAATGTTAAAATTTTGAGCTAAAAATACTATATAATCAGTAGTTTGACTTTAAGAGTCAAGTATTGCATGTTGGTCTTTGACATATTTGTAATTAGAAAAGGCAATTATACATTAGAACTGTACTGTGCATTGATTTATCTGGTTTAAAACAAATCAAATACACACTAGTCACATGACAGGAGGACACAGGACATGGAAGACAAGAAAATACGAGTATCCGACATGTCACACAGCAACCCCCCAAAACATGACACAGAGAACACATTATATATTATATGTTAAAAAATATAACAAATTAGTTAATTACACAAAATATTAAATACATAAAACATTGCATCATGATGATACGAATTCAATCATCCAACTAATTCATATAACCAAAATAACACTGAGTGCAATCCATCTCTGAACCAAAGATACATCAACAAAGAGGCCCTAAATGGCACGAGTCCACAAAAATCATGCTACAACAAACAACTAATACTACATATCATCAAATCATTGCATATTTTGGGATCCTCATCATCAATATCACCCTCTAAACACCAAAATAAGACAGGAAAAGCTTAACATGTCAAATCAAAAGATTATGTTTCAGTGATGGGTACATTTTTACTAATGTCATGACAAAGGAGTTCAACAATCAATGCCACCAACATCGAGTTACATAGAATGCATGGTCCTCTTAATTAAACGCTAGTTCCATATCCTCACACATGACAGACTCCAATGGAAATGTTGCAATCCCCCCAATCCTGAAAACCTAAAAATTGTTAGTCTCCTGGATTTTGAGTGAGATCTAAACTTCTACTTTCTCCATATGAATCAAAGTGTGCACAGCAAAGCAGCTTAGAGGAAGCTGAGATTGTCTAGATCATGGAGTAGAGGATTCAGCTGAAGACGTGGAGATGTGGTATTGACTGGCTTGGCAGAGAGATTGGCTGGGAGTTCTGGTAGATTGGTGGTAAACCTAGTGAACAGCAGTTTGTTGTAGGGTAGGCTGCTGATCATGGACTTCCTTTGACCTGCCATGGATGGTTGGGACAGCTCGAGGATTGCTTTGGCATGGACGAGATTGGTATGATCGAGATTGCTTCATGTGATGGACTGAATGTTGACAAGCTAGTTTCTTCATTGGATCATGGTGTTGCATATCTGAGATCGGAGGGATGTGCAAGTGTTGTGTTTGATCTAGGAGGACAAGTCCTTGCAAGATTGATTTGCAGTGATGATGCCCCATGTTTGACCACAGCTCGGACTGACCTTGTAGGACACGAGATCAGTAGCAAGGTGAGCTAGTGGAGATCGAGTAGACTCCGAGGGAGTCTAGCTTTACAGGGAGCAACCCTATGGAAGTGTTGAGGTCTTCAGGTTCAGATGAGATGAGGTAGAGGCACTACCAAGATAGTGTGGTTCATTTTACAAAGTATTTTGCAATGGTGAACGCCATATGAGCTAGTGTCACCGGTGATGAAGAAGAAGAAGAAGAAGAATTTTAATGTCGTCCACGAGACCAAAACAATCCAAGGAACCTAGATATCGAACCAACAAAACATCATACAATCAAGTTTCTCTCCATAATAGCCCTCTTGGCATGAATCATGATCAAAAAGTTTTTCGTCTTGTGAATCTTTCCTTTCACAAATACGTCACATAGATTGTCCACATGCAGGTCGCTTTCGAACTGGCTGTTATGTATATTTTATTATTTATTAATTAGATTTAGTTATCTTAGGTTATTAACTGAAAAGGCATGATCAAAGATCATGCCTCTTCACCAAGGGACACCTTGAGGCTATATTTAAAGCCCAGGCGATCCCTCATTGTAATCATCTCATCTTTTCATCATTAATAATATATATTTATTTTTACCAGAGTTTTTATACTCCATTGGTATCGGAGCAGTCGCTCTTCAGGATCTGTGTGAGCAATTCGCTGTCTGTCCACACAGCTATCAATTTTTTTCTCCTCATCGAATTCCCTGACTGGATTTTTTCATCTCGTGAAAAGGACAGTGCAAGAAAGAGATTCATCTTGTGAATGCAGACATTAATTCGATGAAGAACAATTCACCCTTGTAAAAAAATCTGTCTTGGTTTGATTATACTTATGTTTGGGTCCAATAGTAAAAACAGTCAACTCGACCTGTTGTGGAGAATCGAATAGCAGGCTTGTGTGGGGACCTACAGGGACCAAAATTGCGTATTCATTAACCCACTGCGTGGTGGCATCCATAACAAATCGAAACACTCGTGGAGGTTGGTGATAGAATCTGACCGGTGCAGGGATATTCTAGTTCTCGAGCTAGATTCTGCCGGCCCTCTGACAGAAAACAAAAAACCCACAGCTACGTCATTTAACCGTATCAGAAGAAACAGCGCAACGTTAAATTGAAACAGGTGGACGATTAAACAAACTCGATTCGTTTAAAAAAATTCCGAGCAGTGTTGATATAAGAACGGCGTGTTTTTTTTTCAAACGGAACGAGCACAGTAAAGTCGTGCCCTTTCAACGGAAGACCATAATTTTAAAAACGATTTTTTTTAAATTTATATAAATATATATCATATAGTTTTCAAATTGATTATTATATAAATATATATTATAATTATATATTTTATTTATATATTATATAGTTTTCAAAAAAATTGATAATTATATATATATATATTATAATTATATAATTATTTATATATTATATAATTTCAATTAATAAATTATATATATAATAATTATATAATTTATTTAAAAAAAAAAAAAGGGGAAAAGAGAAACTGGCAGAAAAATATTCCCCACCTCATACACGCTCGATGTCTTCGTCAATGTCGATGGCGGAATTCCAGAAGAAATTAGGAGATCTTGAGAAGCAAATTAATAACAATTCCGAAGAATTCGGAAAAAGACTAGTCAATCTGGAAGGTACAGTTTCAGGGCACTCCAACGACATCAAAAAAATCCATGATACGACAAATCGAATGGAAAGACAAATGTGGCTAAACCACCATGAGGCCACAGAAAAGCAGAACGAAGCAATGAACAATATGACAGAACTCTTCAACAAGCTAAATGATAAAATAGATAAGTTGAGTCAGACACAATCCCCAACATCTCCTAACAGGGAACCAAATCAACAAAACAATTCCGCAGATTCAGGGAACTCGGAAGATCATCAGGAAAAGACTGATTCTCCACATCATCAAGAAGATAGTAATGCAGATTTTCAAAATAAGCAACTCTGGAATGCATTCGCTAATCAATATCCCCTTCTTGTTCTACCATTAGCATATCAGCGCAAAGCCAAGATCGACCTACCCAAATTTGATGGTAATGAAAAAAATAGCGTTGCATGGCTTAATAAGGCAGAAGAATATTTTGAAATTTATGACATTACTAGTGATGATGAAAAAATTAAACATGCTTCCATGAAAATGGAAGGAGAAGCATATAATTGGTATATGTGGTGGAAAAAGACGACGCTCGCTATCAGTTGGAGGAAATTTAAGGATGCGTTCTTCAAAAGATTTCAAGGCATAAAAGAAGAAAAAATATTTTCAACGTTTATCAAATTACGCCAAAAAGGAGATGTGGATGAGTACACGCGAGAATGGGAGACTTTGGCAACACGAGTACCCGGATTGTCGGAATCTCGTCTAATCCAGTCTTACATCTCGGGACTTAAAATCCACATTCAAGAAGAACTAGAACTACATGAAATCACGTCTGTAGAAGTAGCAAGGCAAAAAGCAAAAGCTGCTGAAAAGAAATTGGAAAGATTATCAAAACCAGAAAAAGTATATTCGAGACGACGATTTCCTCAATCTACAAAAGAAGATAACATGAAATATGTTCCACCACGCCTGCGCGAAGGAGACAAATCTAACTTGGAAATACAAAGAATAAAGGAAGGCAAATGCAAACGTTGTGGCGAAAAATGGGACCCTAAGCACAGATGTGCTAATGGGAAAGAAAAAAATCTATATAACTGTGAAGCAACTAATGATTCTGACAATGATGATTCGGACATAGAAGGGATAGAAGATACCCTAGAATTCTCCCCAGAAGTAGATGGTGACAGCACCCCGCAAGTGTCATTATCAGCCATGACAGGTATATCACAACCACAGACACTAAAATTAAGGGGACATATTAAGAAAAACAACGTAATGGTTCTCATAGACACTGGCAGCACGCACAATTTTCTAGATTCAACCATGGCCAAAAGACTCAACCTCTTTACTTTTCCCATGCCTAATATGAAGGTAATGGTGGCCGATGGTAAGAAGATTGAACGGGTAGGAAAATGCCATAAAGTCAAATTGCAGATTAAAGACTTTAATTTAGAATCTCCATTCTATGTCGTACCACTCGGAGGAGTAGATGTGGTTTTAGGAATTCAGTGGTTACAAACCTTAGGTACTTATTCAGCCAACCATCAGAAGCAGTTTATAAGCTTTAGGTGGGAAGGACGGAAGCACAAGTTGTTTGGATTCCAAGCCCCAGAAAATCAAATCGTATCATCATCCCAGATGATGAAGATGATCCGAAAGGGAGCACTAGCTTATATAGTCGAATGTCGTCATCTAGAGATGTTATCTACAAAAGTCAACCACGAAGAATCTCAGGAGGTACAAGCACTAGTTCAGAAACATGAAAAGGTATTTCAAGATCTACCAATGAAGATGCCTCCTCATAGGGAAATCGAACATACAATAGAAGTCAAGGCAGGATCAGACCCGGTTAACATCAAACCTTATCACTACCCACATCACCATAAAACGGAAATTGAGAAGATAATCCAAGACCTTTTAAAATGTGGGGTCATTTCAAAAAGTAAGAGTCCGTATGCTGCCCCAGTTATATTGGTAAGAAAAAAAGACGGATCATTTCGGCTATGCATTGACTATAGAGGATTAAATAAGATAAACATTAAAAATAAGTTTCCAATTCCCTTTATCGATGAAATGTTGGATGAACTCCATGGCGCAAAATATTTCTCTAAATTAGATTTAAGGTCAGGTTATTACCAGATCTGAATTAGATTGGAAGATATACCAAAAACTGCATTTCAAACACATGAAGGTCATTATGAATTTAAAGTAATGCCCTTTGGGTTAACAAATGCACCAGCTACGTTCCAAGCCACTATGAACGAGTTATTTCGTCCATATCTCAGGAAATTTGTATTAGTATTTTTTGATGATATCTTGATTTATAGTAAAACTTGGAGGGAGCATTTGCAACACTTGGATAAGGTTCTCACGTTACTAGAAGACCATCAATTTTATGCAAAATAATCCAAATGCACCTTTGGAAAAGAAGAAGTTGAATATCTGGGACACCTAATATCCCATGAAGGAGTAAAAGTGGATCCTTCTAAGATTAAGGCTATAGGGGAATGGAATAAACCAGTGAACATATCCAAGCTCAGAGGATTTTTAGGATTAACGGGATATTATCGAAGATTTATTAAAGATTATGCGCATCGAACTGCACCTCTTACAAATCTTTTAAAGAAAAATTCGTTTAAATGGAATGAAGAAGCAGGGAAATGTTTTGAAGATTTGAAGGAAGTAATGGCTAATGCACCAGTATTGGCAACACCTGACTTTTCTAAACCATTTATCATTGAATGTGATGCCTCGGGATTCGGTATTGGTGCAGTATTAATGCAAGAAGGGCACCCTATTGCTTTTGAAAGCAGAAAATTAAATAAACGTGAGCGTCTCAAGTCCACATACAGTAAGGAAATGCTCGCAATTATGCATGCATTAGCCAAATGGAGACAATATCTGTTAGGAAGTAAATTTTCCATTCGAACTGATCATAACAGTCTTCAGTATCTCCTTCAGCAAAAAACGCTCTCTGAAGAACAACAAAAGTGGATCGAGAAGATTGCCGCTTTTGACATGGAGATATTACACAAGAAAGGAAAGAACAATGTAGTAGCGGATGCCCTGTCTAGAAAAGATGAGGAAACAACATTACTTGCAGTTTCAATTGTTGTGCCTGAATGGCTTAATGAGATTAGAAGTGAGTACGCCAAAGATCCAGACATGTTGGCTATAATCAACAATCTCCCAGGGAATTCAAAATTTGAATGGAAGAACGATATCTTATGGTACAAAGGGAGAATTTATCTAAATTCCAAATCCAAGTTTATATCAAAAATACTCAAGGAATCACATGATTCCATGTCATCGGGACATGTAGGATATTTCAAAACCTACTACAATGCGCGTCAGTCATTTTTCTGGAAAGGTATGAGTCACGATATTCAAAAATATGTTGCAGAATGTGACAAGTGTCAAAGAAATAAAACTGAAAACATTATGACACCTGGCTTACTTCATCCCTTAAATATTCCAGCCCAGAAGTGGGAAGAAATATCGATGGATTTTATTGAAGGATTACTTGTATCAGATGGTAAGGATAAGATCTTCGTTGTAGTAGATAGACTCACTAAGTATGCTCACTTCATCGCTATTAAAAAAACAGACTCTGCAAAGCAAATTGCAGAGATATTCTGCAAACATATTTATAAACTACACGGCTTTCCGAAGGTTATTGTTAGTGACAGGGATGCCAAATTTAAGGGAAACTTTTGGAAGGAATTGTTCAACCATGTTGGAACCTATCTCAATATGAGCTCAGCTTATCACCCTCAAACAGATGGGCAAACGGAGGTTGTTAATAAATGTTTGGAAGCCTACCTACGGTGTTACGCTGCGGAGAAACAAAACAAGTGGGTCCAATGGTTGCATCTTGCTGAATGGCAACAAAGAGCTCTTGATTTCCTTGGTTCATGAGGATTCTTCCACTTGCATGCTCTTTCTTTTGAGATTGTTGAGTTTGCACTTCTTGTATCTCACTTGTGTGCATGCCCAACTAAATAGAGGCAAATGGTCTGAATTCATCTCAATAGGACAAGCCCCAATCCTGAAATCCGACAAATTGAAAATCAAGCTCTGGGAGCATATCACATAGTCCACCACACTTTGACCATTGTTAGTTTTACACGTGATGCCACCAGATCTTGGCCAAGCTTTCATGCCATTGCAAATGACCATGTCGTAGAGGCTACATAAGCCTAACAATTCAATGCCAAAGTGGGACACACTCCCATTCCCATCCTGAGAGGTCCTTGTCCATGCGTGATCCTCAATCTCCTCTAACCACAGAA
Organism: Pinus albicaulis; assembly: GCA_034641835.2. Taxonomy (NCBI): domain Eukaryota; kingdom Viridiplantae; phylum Streptophyta; class Pinopsida; order Pinales; family Pinaceae; genus Pinus; species Pinus albicaulis. Next base: position 997,612,868 of record CM076569.1, on the reverse strand, counting down.
GGTTGTTGTTTCATATTCTCATGACTTCCCAATTGAATAAACTAATTGTTTGTTGTCCTAGCATTAAAGTCCACAACTACCACTATATCTCCTAACATCCTAAAGTTAGAGATATATCTTTTCAAAGCGCCAAAAGGATCTTCATTATCTAAATTTGTCTTCTTGTAAAACTGAGTTTTTTGGGGCAAAGTAACATGCAGCTAGCCTAAATGTTACTTTGTTGTTAGTTATACTCAACCATATAAATTGCTTATTTGAATCTTCTTTTTACACTTTTACTATTCCGCCCCACGATTCTCTTATTAGAACTGTGATCCCTCCGTGCCCTTTACCTGTTCTGTTTCTTCATTCCACACTGAAACTTTATTGAAACATTCATATTTTGGAACCCTGCAGCCCTCATGCTCATGGGTTTCTAAAAGGATAATGATTTCTTTCCCTTCTGCTATGGGCCCCAATCCTAGTCCTCTCCCCCATGGAAAACCTCTACAGTTCCAACTTACCATGCTTAGATACTCCGGGGGGGCCTGAATCCCTATTTGTAACTTGTTAAACGCTCACTGATTTGGGCTTTCCCATTTTTCAGCCATGCCCACTTTCCTGCTTCTCTTGTTGATTTCACCTTCTCCCATTCCTTCCTTCAATCTTCTATTTGTCCCATGTCAAGTCATCATCTAGGTAAATGTGAGTGCCTTTAAGTAACCCCCTATTTTTTAGGATACCTATTTTGTCTTCTGAGCTTCTTAAAGTAACTCTCACACGTCTATTCCTTCCGCTTTCTGATTTCCTACCTATCATATTTGCTTGCTAAATATAACCTATCCATTTCAATTTGTCCTTGAGAAAATCCCTTGCTAAATACTTGTTCTCTCTTTCTCTCCATAATCCTTCAAACATTTGAGGATGAAATGTGTGGCCTTGTCTTGTCTATCTTTTTCTTCTCTTATTTGACTCTTGATTTGTCTCCCTATGGTTTCTTTTTCCTCAACCAGCGGATCCTTTACTATTTGAGCCCAGGGTTTAGCCTCTTCTATTTGTTGTCTTATTTTGTTTTCTTTCATTTCCTTGTTTGCGATTGTGGACTAAAGCTCTTCCATCTGAATTTCTTTGTTAGTTGTCCTTGTCCCCTTGTCTTTTTCCTCTACCACTTTCGCTTGCTCTCTAATTCTTGTTTCAATGTGACCAATTCTTACTGCCCTCTTCCCATACTGCTTTGTAAGTTTATTACATCCTCTTTGAGGATCTTGTTTTCCTTTTCAAGTTTCTGGTTGGCATCTGAAATTTCTTGTAACTTAAGATCACTGAATTGCCCTTTTAGCTCAATGAACTCAATTCTTTTTTTCATGCTCATGAGTTCGCATACATAGAGCTTAGATGACAGCCCCACAACAGAGTGGTTGTGGGGTTGTATGTGTCCATGTTTTTTTCTTCTCTATTTGCTAGTGTAACTTTGATTTCACCCTGCATTGGACTAGACCCTTCATGTGTCAATAAGCCTTGTTTTTATTGTTTACCACACTCAACCTTGCTTGTTTCTCTACTAATGATTGTACCTTGGTCGTAAAACTTGCATTACTTTTAGTTGATTTTGGTAGGATCCAAGTGAATTTTTTTCTTTGTGATTTCTGATCTTTTTCTTTTTGGCCTATTTGCGCCTTAAAATCCCCTTGTACTACTTCTCATTCACAAAAATCAACTTTTCCTTTGTGCTGAATGCATTAGCTTGATGCACCCTAGGCAAAAGGGGGCTCCAAGTCCCACTTACATTCTTTGCAAGAGTGCTAGGGTAGGGCTCTCTATCTCCTCCTAAGATTCAAAAAGTGTGGTTCCAAGGTGTGCACCAACCCTCCTCTGACACCCCCCTTAAAATGAAACCGAGTATTTGCATTTGAAATTCGTTTACTGTTTCCCAACTGTTTGATATGACTTCCCCTACCTCCAAGATTCCTGGATGTCTATTTTCCACCAAAACCAGTGCTTTCTCTGCACTAGACCCCCCTGTCTCCATACTAAAATTCTTTTGCCTTTAGTATGATGGAGGCTTCCTAATTTTCGAAGTACCTCCCTCGCTAAGAGGGTGTAATATTCCCAATTAGCAGCAGCTAATTGGTAATATTAATTTTGGCCAGTTTTGCTTTTCTAAAGTTAATTCAGTTAATAAAGTGGGTGAGGAGACACACAACCTACACTTAGGAAATAAACATTCCCTAAAGTCACTTGAGCATATAATTATTTGGCAGCGTGGGGCCCAGGAGGACAAAGTGGCAACGTGCGCAGCGTGGGTCCATGACAGCACAGTGAAAGAGGGACAACATGGGCCAAGAGGGACAATGCAGTTTGGTGGGGCACGGGTGAGAGCAAGGCTCTCAAAGCATAAAAAGGGGAAGAGGCTCCTCATTCTCTCATTCTATTATGCATCTATGATATTTGTCTTCTGACATTGAGCACGCTTTTGCTGTTGAGCAAAGTCTGCAAGTGTTGTTCAGCACATTGGGTGTCTCCATGCGGAGATCCTAACCTCAGCCCCGGGGGACTTCGAGAGCCTGCTTGGGTGAGGAGTTCTACCTTTGCTTTTCCGGAGAGAGTTGGAGCAGCCACAGTTGGGATCATTCACTTGCTTGGACAGCGCAGTCAGTGAGAGGGATCACGCAATCTTTGGAGGAGGAGGTTCCGGATTGAGGATTTGTTAGGGGATTCAACCCAAGAGATTTGGAAAGGGGTTAGCACTTCCCTATTCCATCATTTTGGTAGAGTTGGAGGCCAGCTTTTGCAGCAGATCATTCAGGGCCAGCATTTATCACTGGGATAGTGTTATACCTCAAGGGAGGTCATTTTTCCGAGGTCATCCATTTCCGAAAAGCTCTCTGGGCTTTTCTGGGTATTGGGTAGGGAGCCTATTCCCAAAGTTTCTTAATTTTCTGAGGAGGGGAACAACCCCAAAGAGTTAGTCTATTTCAGCAGTACCAGCAGCACAGCAGCAACACCAAAAGCTTTGGAGATCACGCAGTCATAGAAGGAGCAACCATTCCATGATATAGTCTGAGAGTGTTTCTACGCTTGCCTAGTGCAAGCCAAGGTGCCATCATTTTGATCACCTTTGTATTCATTTTATCTTTTAGCACTTAATAAAATGGCTCAGCGTTCTCCATGTTTTGTCTTGTTCATATGATATCTCGCCAGTTGTTGTAGTTACTTGTTTATGTGCTTTATATTGTTGTTTATTTATATTCGGAATATTACAGTGGTATCGGAGCTTCATTCCTGGCTCAGTCGTGGGGATCTTTTTCTATGAACAAAGGGGGTAAGTAGAATCTTACCCACCAAGGCAGTAGAGGTGGAAAATATGGGGGAGTCAAAGAGAAAAGGGGAAGCAACATTTGGTAACATGTTTAAGGCCCTAAATGATTTAGCCAAAGGACAGAAGGGAATGTTGGAAAGACTCAAACAACAGAATAAGAATGAGAGCATCCATCAGGAATCCCTAGTTGGGGAGACTTCGGGGGTTTCACAACAGTGTGACCACCCTTTACCAGCCACTCACTCACCAGCCTTCAGTGGGCCAACCAAGATCACGATGCCTATATTCTTACCTCTAGTACCAAGTGAGAAAGGTAGGCGGCATGATCATATACCCATGGGAGATTATTTCCGCGAATGGCAGTCCATGGGGGAGAACTTCAGAGCGGCTTTGTCCTTTAGAGATTACTGCCAGCTCAGGCAGGATGAAGAAGGAAGGAACAGTGGGGGCTCTAGCACGCAGAGTTCAGAGTTGCAGCATACCATTGGGAGGACACCTTTTCCCACGTATGATGGATCCACTGATTGCATGGCTCGGGATCGGGTGGGAAAGCTAGATACCTCTTTCCAACTTGACTGAATAACGGAGGGGGAAGCCATCAAAATGACTACCTCGCACTTGGAGGATGAGGGCACACAAGACCATGGGGAGCATGTGGATACACTTAGTATGACCCTGGGTCACCTGTGTTGGAGACTTCTTTGACCATATCGGTTGACATCTTAGTAGAGAGAGTAGAGCCTACCCAGTAGTGCCATCCATTGAGGTGATGACCAGGGTAGTGTCCGAGTATTCGAGTAGTAGCAGCGCGTGGCAGATGGATGAGGTGCCAGGAGATGTATCCACCTTTGATAAGGCGCTAGGAGATACAGAGGTATTGGACGATGGTCGTGCACAACAGTGTCATCAGCTTCGAGCCAACCTTCTAGTTTTGAAAGGGAAGGCCACATCATTACGAGAGGTTATTTTGTTGCATAACAAGGAGCTAGAGGGCATGAGAGTGGTTTGTGCCAAATCAGCGGCCAAGTTGGCCCACATTGGAGAACGGCTGGATTCCCTAATGGTACAGCTAGAGGGCACATTGGAGTGTCAGAGTAGCACCCTTCAGGCATGCATAGACGGGGTTAGCAGCATTGTTGGGTCATCTCTTCCCATTGGAGAGAGAGAGGCAGAGCCACCTAGTTAGATCTCATATGTTGACTTGGATAGCAGGATGAGACAATCGGAGTTGCACAACGTGCAACATCCACATGTTGAGGTTGGATGGCAAGAGATTTTGAGTTGGTACCCAGTGGAGTGGGTTATGGAGATAGTGGTGGACCCAAGTGTAGTTCAGCAGGAGTTTCTAGGTGCTGGGAATACAGGAACCCCAGAATGGCGTTGGGATCCAGGCAGGACTACCTGTTGTTTCCCAGGCAGGTCGGTTGACTCTGTCTTGGAGGGTACAGTTGGCCTAGTAGTTGGGCGTGCACATTCGCTAGGGGAGTTTGGGTCAACTCCAGTGGCCAACCAGTTTATGGGCAAACTCCCTGGGTTGTCTTGGTATGACACTTGTACACAGGGTCACAGGGTGATCAACATACTTTGGCAGGAGCTTGTCGGAGGAGGTGGCATTGGCAGGCCACCAGATGGTGCCTTGTATGGAGCCAAGGATTCCTCACCTTTGTGTAGGGCACAGAAGTCACAGCAAAGCTGAGCAGTGGTGGTATCACTACTGACACATAGGGAGATTCACTTCTCGGACCCCTCGGAGAGGGTTTGGAGTGATGATCCATTCATCAGTGGGTATAGCGATGCAACGGTGGAGGTGATAATACTGATTGGAGGTGGTTCGACATGTAGAGCCACAACTCTAGGTCATCACATCCAAGAATGTGTGGGAGCATCTAGCAATGAGCAGTGGACTACCAGTGAACATGGAGTTGCATGGTGGTGTACCGTAGTGTGTGGGACTGCATTGTGGAGTAGGAGTGTCCTACATCACATTGAGAACACGCAAGGAGTGACCGGTGCCTTGACACAGACAAGGCACGAGACGGTACAGGGTGGTACAACAGTAGCAGGGGGTATCCAGTGGTGTACAGGGGTATGCCTCAGTGTGCAGTGGCATGTCGAGGAGTACATGGATGATAGGTGGTATGCAAGGGTGTACGATGCTGCACAGCAGGGTCTTAGAGTATTGCCTCCAGGGAGACTTACGGACAGGGACACCGGGCATACCTTTGGGGGTAGTTCACCCAGGATTGATGGGGTGACAGATGAGCGATACTTAACGTATCTGTGGGGACTCACATGCCTGAATCTCTTCTACATCACTCACAGGCACGGTCAATTCTGTTGTTGCCCTTTGGCACTCTGGGCATGAGCAGCAAGGTACGCGAAGCTCACCCAAGATATTTGGATGACACTCAACACACTAGGGGAGAGACTTCTCAACAGTGGCACTGGGTCGGTGCGCTAGTTGACAGCCACAGGTTAGGGGATGAGATGATCCTCTGCAGGGGTGGCACATCAGTCATCGTTGAGCCTACGCCTGGTGAGCAGGTCATGAGGGAGACATGCGTCACTCTTTTCTCAGGGCATGTCAAGACCATGCATGAGCAGAGGATACTGGGTACAACAGAGGTAGCATCCCAGTATGTGTCTGGGCTCCAGACAATATATCGACACATTATCGAGAGGGTGGATGGCAAACCCAGTGGAGATGGTTGGCAGGGACAGGAGGGATCCACATACCTTGAGTCAATTGCGAGTATCAGATATCCATCTATTGATTGCATTCAGGGGGTGGCTATTTGTCACATATGGCTTCCAGCGGTCATCGGTACTGCACAGTGGCAGACACAAGGCAGGTTAGCATGCATCATCTTTTCCCATGATATATGGACCCTCTATATTGGTCATGAGCAGGGACTAAAGATAAGGCACGAAGGGATTCCCGCAGTTGTCAGAGCTTGGTGCAGCAGGTCCGACTATGGGATGCAGAGATTCAGTTGATTCATAGCCCATTCTGTCTCATGATGGTTGGAGTCAGGACAGAGAGTGATCTAGTTCAGTGTTGGGTTGGCACATGGGGGTACATAGAGGCCTTCATCGGATCGCAAGGCAGACTTTCTCTGTTGCTGCATAGATTGAGAGCTACATTCGGAGGGGTAGGTATTGGCATCATGGCGATGCCTGGGCCGGATGCGCTTGTCTCTCATAGCTCTCCTGCCACTAGGTCTCAGGAGAGGAGGATACAGTTTGTGCATGACGGGGAGTATCTCAAGATCAGAGTAGCGCCGCATCAACATGGTGGTACCTCTAAGAGATTACCAAGAGACTTGAGCATTACAACTCTACACAGCTCGATAACCTCTAGGGGTGAGTTGTATACTACATGGGGAGATCATGTATATCTTCCATCGGGCTTTAGCGAGTCACTCATGAAGTGGGGGACTTCATTAGCATGGCAGGATGGTGAGTGGAGCAGGTGGAGCTTCAAGTTGGACAGGATGGCTTGGGATCCTGGCATTGAGAGATCCCTTCATATCAGGGTGATACAGAGGACAGGGAAGATTCAGTGGCACATCTGGGACTCAGGCACATCTTGCAGTGACGGTGGGGAGCATCAGCTAGAGAGGAGGCTTGTTCAGGCATTGCTTGAGGACAAGCAATTTTTGGCGGGGAGGACTGTAATATTCCCAATTAGCAGCAGCTAATTGGTAATATTAATTTTGGTCAGTTTTGCTTTTCTAAAGTTAAATTCAGTTAATAAAGTGGGTGAGGAGACACACAACCTACACTTAGGAAATAAACATTCCCTAAAGTCACTTGAGCATATAATTATTTGGCAGTGTGGGGCCCAGGAGGACGAAGTGGCAGCGTGATGGAAGTGGCAGTGTGGGCCCATGACAGCGCAGTGAGAGAGGGACAATGTGGGCCAAGAGGGACAACGCAGTTTGGTGGGGCACGGGTGAGAGCAAGGCTCTCAAAGCATAAAAAGGGGAAGAGGCTCCTCATTCTCTCATTCTACTACGCATCTATGATATTTGTCTTCTGACATTGAGCATGCTTTTGTTGTTGAGCAAAGTTTGCAAGTGTTGTTCAACACATCGGGTGTCTCTGTGCAAAGATCCCGACCTCAGCCTCGGCGGACTTCGAGTGCCTGCTCGAGTGAGGAGTTCTACCTTTGCTTTTCCGAAGACTGTTGGAGCAGCCATAGTTGGGATCATTCACTTGCTTAGACAGCGCAGTCAGTGAGAGGGATCACGCAATCTTTGGAGGAGGAGGTTCCGGATTGAGGGTTTGTCAGGGGATTTAGCCCAAGAGAGTTGGAAAGGGGTTAGCACTTCCCTATTCCATCATTTTGGTAGATTTAGAGGCCAGCATTTGCAGCAGATCATTTAGGGCCAGCGTTTATCACTGGGATAGCGTTATACCTCAAGGGAGGTCATTTTTCCGAGGTCATCCATTTCCGAAAAGCTCTCTAGGCTTTTCTAGGTATTGGGTGGGGAGCGTATTCCCAAAGTTTCTTAATTTTCTGAGGAGGGGAACAGCGCCAAAGGGTTAGTCTATTCCAGCAGTAGCAGCAACACTAGCAGCTTTGGAGATCACGCAGTCATAGAGGGAGTAACTATTCTATGATATAGTCTGAGAGTGTTTCTACGCTTGCCTAGTGCAAGCCAAGGTGCCATCATTCTAATCACCTTTGTATTCATTTTATCTTTCAACACTTAATAAAATGACTCAGCGTTCTCCATGTTTTGTCTTGTTCATATGATATCTCGCTAGTTGTTGTAGTTACTTGTTTATGTGCTTTATATTGTTGTTTATTTCTATTCGGAATATTATAGAGGGAGTGTTGAGATTTGTAACTTAGGAGGTACTCCAAACCCTAGGGTATAAGGTTGTGGAGGAATTGGCATCACAAAGTCTCTTGTGGGCTAAGAACTCAACCGTGGGGGTTTTGCACCCAAAGGAGTTGGACCAAAACCAAGGAGGAGTTTGATGACTTGGCACACGGAGATGGAAGAGCACCCTTAGAGCAAGGGCCAACTTCAAGCACCTTAAGAACCCTTGTCAAAGTGGAGATAATATTTTTTATGTATTTCAAGAGGGAAAATTGTCTTAAGATCAAGTTGGCCATAGCGAAAGGACCCTTCTTGAAGGGCTAGACGTCACCCGAAGAAAAGGTATAAATAGGAGTGAGGAGAGACCTCATTCCTCACATCACCAAGAGAAGAAATTTGTGATAGAGAAGAGGCACATGTTTGAAGTAGGCGAAGCCCTAATAGGAGTTTGTTTGAGAGAAGGACATGAGTTTTGAGTCTTTTTTGTGCCTTGAGGGCGACCGAGTTTAGTGCAGAGTTGGCAAATGTTTAAGTGCAGTTTTGTGCAGGAAAAAGGTGTTATTCTATTGGGATAAGGGGTCGAGTTCTTCTGTGTTATTGTAGGTGTGACCAAGCCCTAGGTTAGGGTTGGTTTGATGCTTTGATAGGCTAGTACTGCAGTGTGTTCAAGGTTGATATATAGCACAGGTAAGGAGGCCTAAAGGAAATAGGATAGTGCAAATTTCTGAGCAGATTTGGACCAAGGTTAGAGGGTTGTTTCACTGTCACTGAGTGCCCTAACTAAAGGGCCGAAGTTGCAAAAGAAAAGAGCACAGGCCGAGGTACTTCAGAAAGCATGAAGAAGGTATCTTGCAGTGGTATGTTGTCTTTATAAGTTAATGAGTATTGCAGGGTGAGAGTCCAAGTATTGGATAGTTGTTGGAGCAGTCAAAAGAACAGTTTTAGGAGGGTTGTAGTGGTTTGCTCCAAGCCCTAACTGCAACCTCTTGAAGGACAAAGAGCAGTTGTTAGAAAGGCAGAAGAAGAGATGCTCGGGAATGATCTTTGAAGGACAGAAGGAGGTCAACTGAGCAGTTTGACTAGCCCAAGTTTATTGTTGAAGCAGGACTTTTGACAGTAATAGGTGGCAGCCCTTGATGCCCTAAGTTTGTCTTCATTGGGCAGCACAAGAAGGCAATAGTTGGAAGAAGTCCCTAAGAGTTGATTCCTTGAAGGACTAAGGAAAAGCTAGTGGGCAAGAAGTCCCAAAGTGTTGACTACTTGAAGGACTAAGGACTCAGGAGTAGCAAGTGGGCAGTTAATGAAGACCCTATGTGTTGAGTCATTGACAGACGAATGATCAGCTAGAGGGTAGATTGGAGCCGTGTTCAGTGACCTAAAGGAGAAAAATCATTGATAGAGGCAGATTGGTGTTGTTGTAGATTAGAGCTAAAGGAGCAAGCAAATGTGTTCAGGATACGACCATTGGAGTTGTGTAGTGCACTAGATCAGCGAATAGGCCATATTGTGTCTTGTTCGAGGTAGATTGGTTGTCGAAGGACAAACACCAAACCCTAGTTGTATATCCTTGTAACAGTGATTGTATGAGGGCCATGACCCCTGGTACGAGAGCCCTAGATAGTTGTATTACAATTTGTTAATATAGCGAAGTTGGGTTATTGAAAAATTGTAAAAAGTTGTTTATTTTGTGCACTTGTTGATTTACTGTTGTTTATATTCCATTGTGCAAAGTAGTTTGCTGTGGCATTTGAGTTGGTAGTGTCAGAGATTCTAACCTAGATTCTCCACTGTCGTGGAAAAACAACAGGCAATAGCATAAATGAAAGGGAAACCTGCTTGAAGCTTTGTGAACGAAAGAGTCAAGGAGCTTGTCCACAATGAATGAATGTGTCTCCAAGCCATCTACAATTTTGAAATTTGTCAATGAGTAACACATGCACTAGGTTATTAACAGTAAAAAAAATCTATGTATCGCTCACCCCTATGTAATTATCTCCTAAGCCTAATAAAACCCCCAATAAATGTTGAAATTTATGTATCAACTGTGACATTTATCACAGTGTAATTGTTTCAATTTCATGGCTCTATATGAATATCTAGATCTGGTGCAATTTGTGTCAATACATCATATGTTATAGCACACAAACTCATTAGATTTATTTCCAATCCCTACTGGCTTTTCTTCCATAGTAAATCAATTTAACATTAAATTTATTTTTTGGTGAATACATAAGTCATATGGAGGTCTATGATATGGCATGGCCTTGAACCTTGAGGTTCGAAGTTCGAGGAACCTCAAAAAATAGTTCAGGTTCAACGCAAGTTCGACTAGGGTTTGATTTGAGTTCGCTTTCCTCTTTTGAAATCAACCTCGGGCCTCTATATAGTAGTCAAATGTGCCCTTCGATTGGTAATATTGCAGCCAATTGCCAATCATTGTCGTTCTGTTAGGGCTCTATGGCCTTGCCAGAACCAAACATGGATTGGCACATTTCATATTCATGCTTTAAAACTCAGTTTCTCATGGAATTGCTCAGTAACCTATCGACATCCACCCTCCTAAAGAAGTGTTGCATTGACCTGCCAAGCTCAGTGCATCCAAAGAAGTGGTGCATTGATAGGTTAGTTAAGCGCCCAATTGCCAATCATTGTTGTTATATTAGGGATCTACGACCTTGCCGAAACAAAACATGTAGTGGCACACATATTCACACTTTAAAACTCAGTTTTTCATGGACTTAGTAGCCTATTGACCTCTACCCACCCAAAAAATTGTTGCATTGACCTGCTGAGCTCAACGCACCCAAAGAAGTGGTGCATTGATCATCAAACATAGAGTCAATTAGCTAAGCCATCGATTGTGAAGTGTGATTTTAGTAAAATATATTCTAATAATTACTTTTTCATTATATTATATAAATAGAAAATTTAACATAAATTTATATATCACTTTGTATAATATATTATTATTATATAATATTTTATATAAACTTATTATTAGATATTATATATATAATGAATTTGTTATGAAAAAATATGTGAATGGGATTAGCATAACTATTAGGTAATTTTATATATTCTTCAATGTTTTATTTTATTTAATATAAATATAGTCGAACTTTAAGGTGAACCTCATTCAAATCTTTATCAGAAAATTCGAATTTGAATCGAACTTAAACATTTCTGAACTCGAACTTGAACCTGAACCATGTGACATAGATATAAGGGTACCAATACTGAAAAACAGTATGGAAACTAATGTGAACTATTTCTTTTGTTTTTCAGGCGACAAGTTGTGCGACCAACCTACACGTAAAAATATTATTTTAGCAGAAACTATAAGGGAAGCTTCTAATAATTTTGTGGAGGAAAATGCAAAGAAGGGTGGGTTTAAAATAGCCTTAAAAGTTAACTCTACATATATGACACAGGATTTTGGAAGGAGATTCAATCTCAATAAATGAAATTATAAAACTCAGTAATGACCAACCGGAGCATAATTGGAATTTGAACTCTGTGATTCAAGAGAGCAGAGAATTAATTAATCTCTTTGCCACTTTAGAACTATTTATGTTAAACAGATTGTTAAAAAAGTTATAGACAGACTTGGAAGCATGTCTGTCAATGCCCATATCAGAGCTTCAGTGGTGAATGACATGTGGCTATCAAGATAGCAAAGCATACAGATTGAAGTTTATTAATAATGATAAGGGGTCATCAGCAAAAGACAGTGCAGCCATGATCAAGATGGGGCAGCATTACAAAAAAACTAGAGGAATTGAAGACTCCTACAACTTAGTAATTCTTTTTATAAACATCAGCAAGTTTCTCCGTGGTTGCTTTCACTGGTGCTTCCATCAAAAACACAGATTTCCAATCACCAGCCTTCACACTGTTAATCATTTGGAACTTGGAACATGTTGTAGAAAATTTATCAATGACTTACAAAATCTTTCTCATTAAGTGCAACGGCTTCATAATTTTAAAACAGGCCCATGTCATCTTGATATCAGATTCACTTTCTGAATATGCATTGTTGTCTACTTAGTGTGATGTAGTTTATACCAAAATAAAATGGTGGAGAAATGGCCATTCTGTAATTAAATTGATGGCAAAATGTTTCTTAGGTATTTCCGTACATGAAAAGTCTAGGAAACATTCCCTAGGGTTTCAAAATTGTTTCCATGCCCTTTCAACTTTCTGTATCGAAATTGCTGCAAAACATGCCATTTTGGCTAAAAAGATGTGTGCTAGATGTGAACCTTCTCCAACAAGGTACTACCAGCAAAAAACACCTATCAGATTCAATGTTATCATCACATCAGCAAAAAGAAGTTTCTGATCATAGAAGTGTTGCGTAAATGTCTTTCTGACTACGATATAAATGGAACCTTTTCTTGGGCATCTGGACAATGTTGGTCATGGAACCCAAACTTCATCAAAATCATTAGTCATAGCTCCTTCTTTGAAAAACAGGGCACCAAGTTAGTGGAAAGCTATAATTTGGCAGTCCAATTTCAAGAAATGACTCCATCTCTAGTCCATCCTTTATTGTCAATGGAACCTCCATTTCAGAATTAAACATCATATTTTACCCTTTGAACAGTTTTCAACCCTTTTTTGGGTCTGTCATTTTCCTTTTTGTGCAGAATATGGCTACTATGACTGTAATAGAGGGCCTCTGAAGTTAGACTGGTTAATTTCCCTAATAGCAGATCTGTTTTAATTTTCCCAGGAATGTTTATACCCAGAAATCAATTAACTCAATAAGTTAATTGTCTGAATTGCTGATTTAAAATACACTGGTATTTTAACAGTAAAAATGCAACAAAAGCATTTGTGGAAAATCAATCACACAGCAGAAATTTCAAACCCTCCAATTTGTTCTTCACTTCTATTACTCAGAACAAATAAGGACTCCCTTACAGCAAAAATAGCCCACAAAAATGGACCCTGAAAATCTCAGCCCCCTGGAAATTTTGGCCTCTGAAAAATCTGCTTCTCCAATCTGAAATTCGACCTCTTCTCTCCTAGCCCTGTATGGAACACACACTGGAAGAATATCTCTGCCCCACCTAGGTTTTGACCTCTGCCCTCTACGCAAGCTTCCAAGTTGAGTTTTGGCCCCTTTGCAAATTCAGCCCTCCAAGATCTCGGCCTCTTGAAGTTTTCACCAAAATTTCCTGCCGCAACGTTTCCTTCTCCTTAACCTTGAGTCTCTCATTCTCCACTTGGGAAAATCACTCTTTCAATGTTCAATGTGTCTTCCTTGCCTTAGGCTTTCTTTTATAATTTCTCATTGAGCTCAATTCCTAACCCTAATCTCCTTAGTGATGGATGGCTAGGATTAAATCATAAACCTCACTTAAGAATTGAGATCTACTGTAGAGATAGATCTAATTCACTTTTCTTTACAAATTCTTAGTCCAATAGGCAACATTAATTAATTAGTTAATCAATTCAATTTTCCTATGTTAGACTTAGGAAAGAATCATAAAAGTCATGTACTTAACAAATTAAGCAAGCACCTAGAGAGACAATGGACAACTTCTACATGCTTGACACCAAACCTATGCAAAGTCCCTTGTCCAAGCTATAATCACCAACACTCCCCCCTAGCAAGGAAGGTATTCTGCACCACCCTCATCTTATCTTTGTAGAAGACAAATTTTCCCTTCACAAGGGGCTTGGTGAGAATATTTGCAACCTACTCATCTATGAAAATGAACTAAAGCTTCATAGCTCCCCTCTGGACCTTATCTTTGATGAAAAGATATTTGATCTCTATATGCTTGGACCTGTCATGAAACACTGGCTTCTCCAAGAGTTTGGTGCAACTATGATTATCAAATTGGATCATAGTGGGATCCAACTCAAGACCAAATAACCCTATGAGCATCTTGTGAAGCCAAAAGGCCTAACAAATCACCAAACTCATTGTAATATACTTGGTCTTTGTTGAATTGAGTGCCACAAAAGTCTGCTTCCTGCTTGTTGAAAATTGGCAGTGCGAGGATAAATTTCTAAATAGAAAATCTAAAAATAGAATTTCTAAAATTAGAAAGTGTAAAATTAGAAAGTTTCAAGATAGTAAATCACCTTGCATCAATTGGTAATCAAGTATTGTTGATGAAAAATCACTTCTTATCATTGATGTATCATAATAGTTCAATCTCGACTTGATATTTTATCATCAATATTATTATTATCCTCTTTGTGATATTATTATTATTTTAAAAAAGGAATTTCAAAACACACAATCATGGATGTCAATATTGTTCTCTTACACTCTCTTAGACTCAATAAAAGCATGTCATAAAATATTCCTCTTACACACTCTTTAATGCATATGTTACACTCTCATAAAAGCATAAGTTACAAAGGCATATGTACCTCCTTAATGGCATGAGTTACATTTCCTAAATGGGCATGAATTACACTCCTCAAGGCATGCGAGATTCCTCCATTGAAGGCATGTGTTGCCTCTCTCCATAATGGCTAAAGTTACTCTTCCTAAATTGGCCTATGTTAGTCTCTATCTTGGCATGCGAGTTATTCCTTTATGGCATGGATTCGTTGCTCCTCCTATATATGTGTGTCTCATTCTTTCTCCTCTCATTACTTGTGCATCGTGAAAGAAAAATTCGAGCTTGAAAAAGAGTTGGAGAGAGTTGAAGAAGATTTTGAAAGAGAGACTTGGAGAGTAAGAGCAGAACTTGGTGAGCCAAGGTTGATTCAATGCTTCAGTGTTTCAGTGTTAATTCAATTGAAGGGAAGGTTGATTCAGTGTGTGCATTTGTTGTTGCTTCCAGTGATCTTCATGCTACAGCTTGTTCAGATTTGGGTGAACTTGCTCATTTTCTTGATCTCCCATTGTACTTTGTATCTTTGTTGAACAATTGATTTCTAATAGAAGAAAAATCCGGTTGGGTTTTCCCCTTGGTCATCGGACCTAAATTCTGTCTCTCATTGTATTCTTTGTTGTCTTCTATTGTGCATTTGATTTATGCTCTATCTACAATTGTTTATCTGATATTGTAGCATAAAAATTTTTTGTAATAAGTGATTGTTACACATAGAACATCGGAATTTCAACATTGTATCAGAGCTTTAGTGAAGACAAGCCCAAGAAGATAAGAGTTGTCACTCCTTCCTTGCTGCTGAAATCATATTTGTTGCTCATTATTTACTGCTGAAATTTATTGTTGAAATTTTACTGCTAAATTTTAATACTGAATTTTATTGTTGAAATTTTACTATTGAATTTCATTGCTGAAATTTTACTACTACTGTTCTTCCAATATTTCAAGGAACCCAAGATATGATAGTAATTTTGTAGATAGTAATTAAGGTGTTGCATGTGTTTAATAGTTTGGTTTTGGTACTTGTTGATGCATGCAAATGTAAAGAGTAGTTGTTTATGCATGTGCAAGAAAGTGTTGTCTTGAAAAAAAGTATAATGCATAGAAGGTTATGAAAGAATAACTATTAGAAATTGAATGTTGAAGATAGGGTGATTTTGATTCTCTCTCATTATATGAGAAAGGTCATAATCTTATGGGTTTTGGTAATTTTAATATTAAAGTTTACTGAAAATAGTGATTGTAGGAAAGAATCATGCCTTTTGTAAAGAATGGAATGATAGTTTCTAAACTAACCCCTTTGAAACGATCACAGATAGATTATAATTAATATCATTGCAAGTAATGAAATCAATATGTATAATTATTATTACATGCCTTCACTCTGGGATCAAGATTTGAAGATCTTTATAAAATCAATGGAAGACATATCCATGCATTGATTCATGATAAGTAATCATCAATGTAAATTGTAGCACCAAATGTTCATTCATCTTCACTATAAAGCATTACCTCATGTGAGAAAGATGGTTTCCAAAATGCTTGAGATTAGAGTGGATCATGATGGAGTTTGTCAAGTGTTGTTCAAGAAGATGCATTTCTTCTGCCAATGACATATGACTAATGGACAGTGGTAACTTATAGAGGTTGGATCAAGAGGGAACTAACAACTTTCTTCAATCCCCATTAAAAATAAGTATTTTCAAGTCATATGTTGTTTCTTTGTGCCACTGCCCTTATTTAGATTTATTTCTTTAAATCATTGGTTATTCTTCCTCCATGAGTATTTGAATGATTCTTTCACTAACTTCTAGATAAGAATGGGATCAAGAAAAACAAACCCTGGAGATCATCAGGATGCAAAATAGTGCATGAACAAAAACTCTAATACGAAGTTGGTGTAGAATAATGAAGGAGCCACTCTCACATCTAGAAAAGAAAGAAAGACCTGCCTCATCACCAAGTATACTTTCATTATGTTTATTTACTTTGCTACTATTGTTCTTGCACCTGTTCTGGGATCAACAGGTACATTTGATAAATGTGAGAACCACGTCCTTTGTATTGAGATTGAGGAAGATGTTGAGCAATCCCATGACTTGAGTTGACATGAAGTGAACAAGAGCTCAAGACTTCTACAAAGAAGTTGGAATCAAGAAAGAGACCACAGTACCATATTATCTAGAACAAAATGGTGTGGCTGAGAGAAATAATAGAACTATCATGGAAGCAATCAAAGCTATGTTGCATGATCAGAAACAACCAAAGTTTCTATGGGAAGAAGCCACTAACACTGTTCTCTATGTTCAAAATAAATCTCCTCGTCGTGCCCTAAACAACAAGACTCTAGAAGAAGTCTTCTCTGGTGAAAAACCTGAGGTTGGGCAGTTGAGGATCTTTAGTTGCCTTGTCTGTTTCCACGTGCCAAAAGAAAAGAGGAACAAGCTAGAAGTTTCAGGTAAGAAAGGTACGTACCTGGACAAAGAAATATAGAGTTTAGCAAGGATGTAACATTTTATGAACATGCAGCTCTTGGAAAGGCAAGAGACACTCCTCTTCCTCCTGCTAATGTTGATAATCAAGATGATGCATTTGAGATACAAGAAAATCTTGAGCTTGAAATTGATCCTGTTGATGAACCCATGGAGCCCAAGGATACTTTGGATCCTCCTCCATGTGATCCTCATGCTAAAAGGATATCTTTATGTCATCATGACATGATTCAAGATGTTGATAAACATGTTGCTCCCAGAGGACCTTCAGAGAAAGCAAGAAACCATGTCTGTTGCAAGGATATGTTGTAGCCATAAGCAACATTAGTCAAGCTGAACCATGCACTTTTGAAGAAGTTGTGAAGGCTCAAGTGTGGAAAGATGCAATGGTTGAAGTATATGAGTCCATCATTCATAATGATGTATGGGAAGTGGTTCCAACTTCCAAGAACACAAGGTAAATATGTTGTGTCTTCTAAATGGTTGTATAAAATTAAACATGGTGTTGATGGAAATATTGAAAAATATAAAGTTAGATTTGTGACCAAAGGGTTCTCTCAGAAAGGGAGAATAGACTATGATTAAACCTTTCACATGTTGCCCATTAAACAACCATCTAATCTATTGTAGCTCTAGCTGCTAGCCAAGCATGGTCCCTTCACCAAATGGATGTGAAGACTGCTTTTCTGCATGGCTTCCTCAAGGAAGAAGTATGTAATATTCCTAATTAGCACCGCTAATTGGAATATTTCATTTTTGTATAGTTTTGCCGCCTATAGTTAATTAATAAATAAAAGTGAGAAAGAGGGGTCAACTCACTTTAATAAAATAAAGTGCTTCCTAGTAGGAGCAAAGTTGTGACTTAAAGGAAAGCCTTGGGGGTCCACACTTCGCATGAGAGAGGCCTCACGTAGGCTCTAGAAGCAACTGCGCAGGCATAGGAGGAGCTCATGGAGAGAGGGGACGTAGTTAGGGTTTTGAGGGGAGCTAGCACTATAAAAGGTGGTAGAGTCACTCCATTTGGCATTATTGATATGTTGATGATATTTTGAGCTAGACTTCTGTCTACTTGAGCACGCTGGCTGTTTAGTCGGTCTGCAGCACTGTTTAGTGCGACTAAGTGTCTCTAGTCGGAGATCTCGCCCTTGGCCCTGGGGGACTTCGAGTGCCTGCTCGGGCAAGGTATTCCTTCAGTCTTTAGCAGTTGATTTGCAGGTGATTTGGTTGGACGTTTTGCAGAGGAGCTGAGCTTCATTGGGGGACTGCGCAGTCTTAGAGGGAGGACGCAGTTGGAGTTAGAGCAGCTCAGTTGTGGGGATTTTCGTGGGAGATTCAGTGTATTTCAGCTTGGAGGGTTAGTCTCTTTCAGTTGGAGAGTTTGCAGAGAGATTTGTGGCTCTTTCACAACATTCTTCTTTTGGCATCTGCGCTGGGCCTGGAGGGACAACGTTTTCCTTGAGGAGGGCTTCTGGGGTGTTTTCGGAGGTCGTCCATTTGCTTCATGGTTTCTGGGTTTTGTCCGGAGCAGAGAGTACAGGCGGTCTACCGATTTTCAGCTCATTCCGGTGAGGGGATCAGTCCCTAGTTCCAGTTCCTTGCAGCAGCAGCATTTTACGGCAGATTCTTCCAGCAGCTGGGACGCAGTCTCTATAGCAGCCATTTCCTGTTCTGAGAGGGTTCTTCACTTGCCTTGTGCAAGGATAGGTGCACTTATTCTGATTATCTATTGTACCCATATATATTCTCAGACTAATAAAATGGCTTAGCATTTCTGGTATTTTTATGTGTACTTGCTCTATATTCTATTTCCGACATTTTTCCTATATAGTTGTATGCTTGTATTGCTATGTATTGCTGTCTATTTCCTATTGGGGATATTACAAAGTATTTGTGGAGCAACCACAAGGCTTTGAAGTACATGATCAGAAAACTCGTGTGTAGACTGAAGAATTCCCTCTATGGTTTGAAGCAGCGTTGATAATATCGGTATCGGAAAAATATCGGCGAGGGTCCAGAAAACATCTTATTGGCAATATCGGTGAAAATATCGGCAAATATTGACAAGCATAAAAAATGCATAATATATTCATTTTTTTCAAATTTTTAAACATATAAAGCACTAACAACATGAAATAAACACATTGAAACATTAATATAAAGAAAGCATTGATATATATGATGTAGTGGATGTAAAATTAAAATGATATATCAAAGTCGATACCAAATCCTACTGATCCTTGATAATTGTCCAATCAGGGACTCAAATGTGGAGAAACAATACAAAATAACATCACATATATAAAACTTAAAAGTATCTCATCATCATGAGTTATATGTAGCAAAGCTGCAAAATAAATAAGACTAGCAACTATCTATCTGAGATCAGGATTCAGTACCCTCTCCCTAGCAGCTATCTTTCTGTCTTTTTCAGCAATTGCTTCAAGAGTTTTTTGTACAATTTCGGCACTAGAAATTGTACAAGGTATAACATCATGTCCAGGGAGTCTAGCCAAATGGTATTTCAATTGTGTAACCCCTCCTGCCATCTTGGTCCCACACAATTTGCATGATAGACGTGTCTAATTTGTCCCACCATCAAGCTCCCCATACTCCCAAAATGGGTCCAAGGATTTTGGCATATTTGTAGTGAACTAATTCAAATTTCAAACCTAGGGCACCAAAAAAACAACTAATTATCATTAAACACGCATACACAAAAAATGGCAATAAGAGGGTGCATAAGAAAGTAAAAAAAAAAGAATCTTGTTGTCCAAATATGGAGAAAACCCTTGCATTGGCTCATGGGGATGAAAATCATAGCATATGGAAAAAAAACAAAGAAACAAAATCTTGGTAGGCAAAGAGGCAAGCAAGCATAACTCTAAATCTATGAAAAAAATCATTAACATAGGGGGTTTAAAGAACATACCTATTAATGGAAGAAATGAAGTTTCTCTCACTGTTCTTCAATCTTTGATCAACAAAAAATTCCGAGTTGATAGTGATAATGGCTTTTTGATCCTCAATCCTCCCAAGACAACCACCACAAAGCTCTTCCCCTTCCTTCTCCAAGCCTCACAGATGAAAATGACAAAAAAAAAGACAAAATTCCCTTTTCTAGCCGTAGCCCAGGAATGCCCGGCAATATTTACCGTCGTCGCATGATATTTTCCCGAAATATCGGCAATATTTCGAAAATATCGCAATATTTTCAGGAGAGAAAATATCGCGATATTTTCTCGGCGATATTTCGCCTCGCCGAAAATATCGCGATATTTTCTCGGCAATATTTCATCTCACTGAAAATATTGCAATATTTCCGAATATCATCGATACTTCGGCGATATTATCAACACTGGTTTGAAGCAAGCTCCAAGAGCTTGGTATGCCCGCATTGATAGCTTCTTGATGAAGCTTGGTTTTACTAGAAGTAATGTTGATCCAAATCTTTACTTCAAGACAGTCCAAGGTATGCCTTTGATTTTGGTATTATATGTTGTTGATTTATTTTTGACCGGTGGTGAACCTCTTATCCTCCAGTTTTAGAGGGAGTTAGCTTCTGAATTTGAAATGAAAGATCTTCATTTGATGCACTACTTTTTAGGTCTTTAAGTATGGCAGAAACCTGGTGAGATTTCCCTTTCTCAAGGAAAATATGTTGTCAAGCTGCTAGAAAGATTTGGTATGACAGAATGTAAATCCATGAATACTCCAATGGAGATGAACTTCAAGAATTTGTGTCGTGAAGCTACAGGTCCTGATTTGGAAAATCTTTCTAAGTATCAATAACTAATTGGGGCACTGCTGTTCTTAGTGAACACTAAACCAGACATATGTTTTGCAGTCAATACACTAAGCCAATATATGAATAAACCATCTCATGCACATTGGATTGTTGCAAAGAATTTGCTGAGATACCTACATTGGACCATCAATATTGGATTGAAATATATTGTCGGAGATGTAAGACTACTTGGGTACTCTGACATTGATTGGGTTGGTAACTCTACTGACAAAAAAATATGGGTGTTGCTTCAACTTAGGATTTTCCATGATATCTTGGATGAGTAGGAAGCAAAACTCTGTAGCCCTCAACACGGCTGAAGTTGAGGACATTGCTACTAGCATGGCTATTTATGAAGCAGTATGGTTGAGGAAGCTCTTTGGAGAGTTGTTTGAGCATGTTTTGAACACAAAAGTAATTTACTATGATAATGGGTGTGATTCAACTTGTAGAAAATCCCATGTTCCATGACAATTCCAAGCATATTGACATCAAAATATCACTATATCTGGGATATGATGCAAAGAGGAGCAGTAAGACTCCATCATATAGCAACTGATGACCAGATCGCCGACATTCTTACCAAGCCTTTGCCAAAAGGGAAGTTCTTGGCTTTCTAAGAGCAGCTTGGACTGACAGATGTGACCCTTCCTAGAGAGGGTGGTCATGGATGACAAGTCTTGGTTGTGTGAGATACTTTTCAAGTGGGTTATCCCCCCCAGTAGAGATGAGACTTGGTTGTGTGAAGATCCTTGTCAAGTCAGTCATCCCCCAAGCAGAGATGAGACTTGGTTGTCAGAGATCCTTGTCATATGTTGGCAAGTGGCAATACCCCCAAGTGAATATAGGGTGATGGATGAATCTCCCCTATGATGATTTTTCTTCATTAAAGTGAGACATCATTGTTCAAAATGATAAGAGAGGAGAGAAGAATAGAGATGAGCAGAGAAAGCAAAGATCTTTGTTGCAAAAAGAAATTCCTCCCTAGCTGGGAGGGAGTGTTGAAAATTGGCAACTCGGGGATGAATTTCTAAAAATAAGAAGTCTCAAGATCGTAAATCACCTTGCATCAATTGGTAATCAAGTATTGTTAATGAATAATCACTTATTATCATTAATCAATCCTAATAGTTCAATCTCGGCTTAATATTTTATCATCAATATTATTATTATGTAATATTCCAAATTAACAGTCAGCTAATTGGAATATTAATTTGCTAATTTTTGCCTTTTCTAATGTTTAGCAAGAAATAAAATGGACAAGGAGGGACCCACTAATAAACCATGGGATTAATTCACTTTCCTAAAGTCACTTAGACAAATATTAGAGTTGAAGTGGGGCCCATGAGGCCAGCCACTCGAATGTGTTAATCTAAGTTGTCATTGATGTCATTATGCTAGATGATGACATGTTGATCCTATGATGAAGAAGACAAACAATGAAGAAGTCCATCCGTTGTCCTCTATTTTTTCTGCACCATCTATTGGAATCATGATTGTCGTTAGACCAAAACTCGCAGGCGTTAGTCTCCGCTACAATCGCCAGAGTTAGGATCCACGAGAGGTGGTTAGTCCATGTCGCGAAACACACAGAGAGCGTTGAATCCAATGTCCAACAATCTCCCCCCCAACGCGAGCCGAGTGAGTTTCGAACTCGAGACCTGTCGCTTTGATACCACTTGTTGGAATCAAGATTGTCATTAGACCAAAACCGGCAAGCGTTAGTCTCAGCTACAATAGCCAGAGTTAGGATCCACGAGAGGCGGTTAGTCCATGTCGCGAAACACACGGGGAGCGTTGAACCCAATGTCCAACACCATCTATTGACCAATCACTTAAAACAACATATTTCTACTTTTGAAAGGATGAATCTGAACATGAAACCTATAACATATTATAAAGCATAACTTTAGCTTTTCGACGAGTTATTACTCAGCCAAAATCTCCAAGCAGTTTGAAAGTTATCAATTTTTTAAGTTTAGAATAAATTTTCTGGTCTGTGAACCGACCTATGCTTGCCTCCCTCATGTCGGCCTCCTTTCAAGGATCATGTAATGTGTATAAATATGGCCGCAGACCTCATTTTCTAATCATCCAATTCGGTCAACAAATAGAGAAGCACAAATACAGTTCACAACTCGTGAACTCGGAAGCACCGAAGAAGATTTGTGAAGGCAATTGTTTTTTGGGTTAAAAAAATATCTGGCTATCATTTGAACCTGTGACAAGAAGTGTCATGCCTTCGGATCTGTTTCAGGAATCTGTCTCTTCCTTCTAAGACATATATCAGCTAGGTTTTCAGTGACTCAGTTAGGGCATTTTCTGTGGAAACTAACATACCTCAGACCAGGGCTTGAAGCTTCTGAAGGATACAGACTTATATCTTGGTGCCTCAGACTGAGATTAATCCCTTGAACCGGTGTTGTTGCAGTCAAAGGAGCCTCAGATCTTTAAAAACATTCTGTGACCAGGGTATGAAGAATTGTTTCAAGCTCGGAACTGTGGCAGTCTTCCCTCAAATTGATAGCTGTGGTAAAATACCTCACCGCAGGCTCGGATATGTGAAAACACTCTCCACCTAGACACAATCTCCACCTCAGACAATCCTATAGTCGTTTCTGTGGAGAACTTGATCGAGGAAGGGGGTTACACGCTCAGTCATGTACCTACATGCATTTGTGATAGACCAATTGTGATTGCAGCATTGATTGGGTCTTAATTGTCGAGAGAACTCATCAGTAATTGAGGCTTAGGCTACAAGGATAACACTGAGATTCAGTGGCCCAGATAAAAGTACAGACAGTGGCTCAGATAAAAGTGCAGACAGTGGCTCAAGTGCAGCAGTGTAGATTGGTGCAGTCTGGTGCAGATTGATGCATGGAGCATCTCTGAATCAATCATCCAATAAAAAAAGGTGAAAGAGGGATTGGTGTCCCTGGAGTAGGAGTTCCTAAACTCAAGGTTGGTGCCTTGGTGAAGTTAGAGGTTGGAGCCTCATCAAAGTCCAAGTTGGTGGTTGGCAACAGGTTGGTGCCTGATTCAGTGAAGGGTGGGTGCCCTCACACATCTATAGTACTCAATTATTTGAAAAAGGATTGATGTTCTTATTAATCCTTAATAATATTATTATTATACATCTCTCTGTTTTAATTGTGAAGAATGTAACTGGCAAAAATTAAGAATTGAAAAGAAATATTGATTCACGCCCTCTCAGTGTTTCCAACAATTGGTATTAGAGCCAGCTTCTTCATTATCAGCGTAACAGCTGGAAGAAAGATTCTTAGGCACAATGAAGAACATAGAAGCAACACGGAAGCTGCCTATCTTTGATGGAACAAATTTTTGTTTTTGGAAAAAGAGGATGTCCTACTATCTAATGTCTCTTGGTCCTGAAGTATGGCACTCTGTTTTGGATGGGTACAAAGCTCCCTCCAATCTTTCAACTAATCCAGACGAAAGAAAAGCTTACATTGCTAATACCAAAGCTTTAAATTCCATCACTAGTGGAATTACCGATTCCGAATTCACGAAAGTCATGAATTGTGACTCAACCAAAGAAGTATGAGATAAGTTGGTTTCCCTGTATGATGGTGACTCCAAAGTTAAGAAGGCAAAGCTTCAAACCTATAGAAGACAATTCGAGAGTCTGAAAATGGATGACGAAGAAGATATTGCATCATACTTTCTCCAAGTAGCTGAAGTGGTTAACTCTCTTAAAGGGCTCAGAGAAAATATTGAAGAAAACACCATTGTTCAAAAAATCCTGAGATCGCTTCCTGACAGATTTGACTCTAAAGTACGTGCCATAGAAGAAATGAAGGATCTAGATACTCTCAAGATGGATGAACTTCATGGAATTCTCATTGCCTATGAGATGAGGAAAGGAAGTCCAAATTTCAAAGAAGCAGCATTCAAAGCCTCAAAATCAACAAAAAAAGGAAAAGGATGGAATTGCAGCAGCGATGAATCTGATGCTGAAACCGAATTAGCTTAATTTGTACGAAGACTTAAGAAGGGATCTAAGCTAAAAGGTAAGTAAGCTCTTATTTGTTTCAAATGTGGAAGAATAGGTCATTACGTTGCAAAATGTCCTCATAAACATGATAGTGATGATGAAGCGGACTCTAAAAGGATGATGTACAAAAAGAAAGGGTTTAATAAGAAGAACTTCTTCTCCAAACAAGATGAGTTTGAGGAAGATGAATTTGTAGTCATACAAAAAAAATCAACTAGAAATATATGTCATCACAAAGAAAGTGATGATGAATCAGATGAGGAAGGTAACTATGTTGGAAGCAAAGAAACGTTATTCATGGCATTTACAAATGATGATGATTCAGAACTGGAAGATGAAGGAAGCATGGATAGATTATTAATGAGTGCCATTGAAGAAAATGAGAATCTACGAAAGAAGATAATTTCTATCAAAATAGAAAAAGAGGAAGAAAAAAGAAGGGAAGACTTCTTGAACAATAAGCTAAAAGAGAAGGATGATATATGTGAAAAATGTGAAGCTGAAATAATATCTCTAAGAAAGGAATTGGAGCAAGTCAAAAGGAGTTGGCAAAGCTCTCTAGCTCTTGCTAACATTCTTAATACTCAAAAACCTCAACATGAAAAATCTGGAATTGGTTTCAAAGGAGAATCATCAAGCACAAAGAATAATGCAAGGAGTTATGCCGACATACTCTTTTGCCATCCAAAAGAAGAAAAGTCATCTCGTCAGGAACAAAGCCCCATCTCAAAACCAAGAATTGAAGAAAGAGCAACTCCAAGGAAGAATTTTGGTTCAAGCTATGGCTATTACAACAGGTACCAAACTATTTTTCTCGGATATTGTTACTATTGTAAAAACTTTGGGCATCAAGTTAAGAATTGCAAGGCTCATAAGAATGAAGCACCAAGACTGAAAGAACAAACAAACAAACTACGTGGTCCTAAAGAGCAAGGACAAATAAAAACTTATAATTCCTTTGATCCTTTGGCTAAGTTTGATCCATCTTGCTCATTATGTAATAATTATGATCATAATGAACAAAATTTCCCTCTCAAAGGAGAGGAAGCTAAAAGCGTAAATCTCAAAACTGATAAATGTGGCCTAACTCTATGTGCTCATAGTGAAGAAAATCATTGGTTCGTGGATAGTGGATGCTCAAGACATATGACAGGTGACCAAAAGAAGTTTATCTCATTGAACAAAAAAAATGGAAATGTATCCTTTGGAAGTGGATCTACTAAAATCATTGGAAAAGGAATTGCTCAAAATACCTTGTTGGTAGAAGGGCTCAAACACAATCTCTTGAGTGTTAGCCAAATTTGTGACCAAGGACATAATGTTGTCTTTAGTACTAAATTTTTTGAAATAAGAGACTCATCCTCAGGAGAACTTGTGGCGAAAGGAGTAAGAACACCAGATAATGTTTACATTCTCAGTAAAATCCAAGGAGATAAATGTTACATAAGTCAAATAGATGAAAGTTGGTTATGGCACAAGCGATTGGGGCATACAAGTTTTGATAACCTGGTCAACATCAGCAAAATTAATGTAGTAAGGGACATTCCAAAAATGTGCAAGCCAAATCAAGTTGTATGTGGCCCATGCCAACATGGAAAGCAAACCAGAACTAGCCACAAAACTAAGGAGTTATCAACATCAAAACCTCTAGAAATCATTCATGCAGATTTATGTGGGCCAACTAGAACTCTAGCTCTTCAAGGTGAAAGGTACTTTGCTCTGTTTGTTGATGACTATACTAGAATGATGTGGGTATATTTCATAAATATAAATCCAAAGCATTTGAATGTTTTAAGAATCTTAAAGCTCTCATCGAAGATTAAATGTTTTAGAACGGATAGAGGAGGAGAATTCACCTCAAAATAATTTGATGAATTCTGTAAAGAGCATGGAATCAAAAGAGAGCTCTCTGCTGCTAGGACACCCAAGAAAAATGTAGTTAAAAGAAGGAACTGAACCGTTCAAGAAATGGCAAGGACAATGTTACTAGCAGCTGATTTGCAACCAAAATTTTGGAGAGAAGCAGTTGGGATGATGGTTAATACCTTAAATCGAACTCAACTAGGACCAAATAATGAAAAAAATCCTTATGAATTATGGAAAGGAAAACCTGCTTTAGTAAAATATTTCAAGATTTTTGGAAGCAAATGCTTTATAAAAATAAATGATGACTCACCAGGAAAATTTGATTCTAGGGTTAACGAAGGAATATTTCTTGGATAATCCACAAGGAGCAAAGCTTACAAATGTTACAACAATTGTTTACGGAAAATAGTGGAAAGCATTGATGTGAAGATTGATGAAGGTCTTCCAGAAAAGAGAATTGAAGATCATGAAGTTGAGCCTTTCCTTGAAGAAAGTGAAGAAGAACCCGAAAAAGAAAAGGATGGAGAACCTCAAAATGAACCTTCGCAAACTCCTTCTAAGATCAAATTCATTCAAAAACATCATCCAAAAGAACAAGTTATCGGGAATATAGATGAAGGAATTCAAACTCGAAGAAGGATGACAAACACTCCAAGAAAAGATGATGTTGCTCTATTATCTTTAATAGAACCTGAAAATTTTTCTCAAGCAAGTAAAGATCCTTATTGGATAAAAGCTATGGAAGAAGAAATGTCTCAAATCGAAAAGAATGAGACTTGGGAGCTGGTAACTTGCCCAAAAGATAAAAATATAATTGGAAAAAAATGGGTATTCAAAAACAAGATGAATGAGGATGCACAAATCATCAGAAATAAAGCCAGATTTGTCTGCAAGGAATACTCTCAAATTGAAGGAATTGACTTCGAAGAAACCTTTGCACCAGTAGCTCGATTGGAAGCCAAAAGAATGTTTTTGGCATTTACTTGCTCAAAAGGATTCAAGGTTTATCAAATGGATGTAAAATCAACATTCTTGAATGGAGATCTCAACGAAGAAGTTTACATGGAGCAACCAGAAGGGTTTGATCTTGCCGAAGGGAAGGACTTTGTATGCAAGCTCAAAAAGGCCTTGTATGGGTTAAAACAAGCCCCTAGAGAATGGTATGAAAAGTTGGATCACTATCTGCAACAAGAAGGTTTCAAAAAGGGAGTAGCAAGTAGCAATCTCTACATGAAAATGGACAAGGAAAAACTTCTGATCACTCTTGTATACATTGATGATCTAATCTTTGCTAGCAATGATGATAAGATGAGCCATAAATTTTCTCTAAATATGTCCAAAAGGTTCGAAATGTCAATGATTGGTGAGCTATCTTACTTTCTTGGACTCCGAATATCTCAAACAACTGCAGGCATGTTTATATCTCAAACAAAATATCTTAAATACATGCTCAAAAGATATGGGATGGAAGATTGTGCTCCTATGAGCACACCAATGACCACAGATTGTAAATCAAGCAAAGACGATGATTCCCCTCTCATCGACGCAACTCTTTATAGGTCAATTATTGGAGCTCTTCTATACTTAACTGCCACAAGACCATAAATTATGCAAGCAGTTGGAATGGTGGCAAGATTTCAATTAGGTCCTAAACAGTCTCATCTAGCAGCTGTGAAGAGAATACTTAGATATTTAAAAGGAACTACTAATTTTGGTCTTTGGTATCCCAAGAGCTCAACTCTTACTGTAACAGCTTACTCTGATGCTGATTGGGCTAGAAGTGTGGATGATCGAAAAAGCACCAATGGGAATGCATTCTTTATGGGATATTGTCTTGTATCTTGGCTTAGCAAAAAACAATCATCTATATCCCTTTCTACAGTTGAAGTTGAATATATAGCTACTGCTGATTGTTGTACACAAATACTATGGATGAAGGAAGCCTTGAAAGACATCAACATAGAAGCTAAGCAACCAATCACTATTTTTTGTGACAACACTAGCGCCATCAGTATTTCAGTGAATCCAGTGATGCACTCAAAGACCAAACATATTCCAATCAAATACCACTTTCTCCGTGAACAAGTTGCTGAACAAAATATCAAGTTGGAATACGTCAATACAAAAGAGAAAATTGCAGATATCTTTATAAAACCCCTTCCATGAGAAGCATTTGAGTATCTTCACCAAAAGATGGGGGTCATTGCTCTTGCATCACATTAAAACAAATAGCATGTCAACGAGAGCCGCATGATAAGGGGAGCAGCATGATCAGGGGAGCACATTGACACCCCGTTGCCATTGATGTCAAAGGGGGAGAAGAAAAATAATATTGCCATCCAATGACAAAGAAGGAGATTGTTAATCTAAGTTGTCATTGATGTCAATATGCTAGATGATGACATGTTGATCCTATGACGAAGAAGACAAACAATGAAGAAGCCCATCTGTTGTCCTCTATTTTTTCTGCACCATCTATTGACCAATCACTTAAAAAAACATATTTCTACTTTTGAAAGGATGAATCTAAACATGAAACCTATACCATATTATAAAGCATAATTTTAGCTTTCCGACGAGCTATTACTCAACCAAAATCTCCAAGCGGTTTGAAAGTTATCAATTTTTTAAGTTTAGAATAATTTTTTTTGGTCTGTGAGCCGGCCTGTGCTTGCCTCCCTCATGTCGGCCTCCTTTCAAGGATCACGTAATGTATATAAATATGACTGCAAGCCTCATTTTCTAATCATCCAATTCGGTCAACAAATAGAGAAGCACAAATATAGTTCACAACTCGTGAACTCAGAAGCATCGAAGAAGATTTGTGAAGGAAATTGTTTTTTGGGTTAAAAAAATATCAGGCTATCATTTGAACCTATGACAAGAATTGTCATGCCTTCGGATCTGTTTCAGGAATTTGTCTCTTCCTTCTACGACATATATCAGCTCGGTTTTCAGTGACTCGATTAGGGCATTTTCTGTGAAAACTAACATACCTCATACCTGGGCTTGAAGCTTCTGAAGGATACAGACTTATATCTTGGTGCCTCAGACTGAGATTAATCCCTTGAACCGGTGTTGTTGCAGTCAAAGGAGCCTCAGATCTTTAAAAACATTCTGTGATAAGGGTATGAAGAACTGTTTCAAGCTCGGAACTGTGGCAGTCTTCCCTCAAACTGATAGTTGTGGTAAAATACCTCACCGCAGGCTCAGATATGTGAAAACAGTCTCCACCTAGACACAATCTCCACCTCAAACAATCTTGTAGTCGTTCCTATGGAGAACTTGATTGAGGGAGAGGGTTACATGATCAGTACTGTACCTACATGCATTTGTGATAGACCAATTGTGATTGTAGCATTGATTGGGTCTTAATTGTCGAGAGAACTCATCAGTAATTGAGGCTTAGGCTACAAGGATAGCACTGAGATTCAGTGGCTCAGATAAAAGTGCAGACAGTGGTTCAAGTGTAGCAGTGTAGATTGGTGCAATCTGGTGCAGATTGATGCATGGAGCCTAACGCTTCCCAGCAAGTGGTGCCACACACTCCACCATGTTCCACCATGTCCACATTCCTGGCTTCGGGAGCAGGAGCAGGAGCAGGAGGGCCACAAGAGCTGGAGGTGGCTCACTATGGGGAGTACTTCGCTGCGTATCAGTCTTACTGGTCGGAGTTTAGAGATGTCCTCACCTTCAATGAGTGCTGTCAGTTGAAGAATAACAGCAGACCACGAGGTCAGACCAGAGGAGGAGGGTACACGCAGGGCAATGACCTGCAACGTTCTGCGGGCAAACTTTTCTTGCCTACATTTAATGGGTCATCAAAATGTTCAGCTAAAGCTTGGGTGGAGAAGCTGGATATTTATTTCCAACTTAATCAGATGGCGGAGGTGGAGGCCATCAAGGTGGCTACACTACATCTTGAGGGAGAAGCCCATGACTGGTGGTTCCATGGGTTGGCTACGTCGGGTCACTCAAGAGTGACAGTGTATGATGAGTTCACCCAGAGACTGATAGAGCAGTTTGATCGGAAAGATCCAGAGGAGCACTTTGTTGAGCTAACCAAGCTCAAACAGAATCTAGACAAGGGACCTAGAAACCTATATTTCCAAGTTCTTGAGTCTTTCGGTGATGGTTCCAGACTTGTCCATGCCTAGGAGGATATATATGTTCATTGACGGACTGGTTCAACCCTTGCGTGGGCTAGTGAGGTCTACTCGGCCTATTACGTTGCAGGACATATTAGGGAGAACCAGAGATTTGCAGGACGCTTTGCCAAGGACGACGCATCACATGCCCAATAGACCAGTGTTCCAGCAGAGAGGGAGGGACGTGAGAGTCCCGCCCCCGAGAAATAACCAAGGCCGAGAGCCATTGGATGATGACAACTAGAGAGATTTGAGACGGAGGAAGCTCTGCTTCACCTGCCAGGAGCCATGGGCACTAGGTCATAGATGTGCCAGAGGGAAGGCACATTACATCGAGGTCTTCTCCGATAGTGAGGAAGAAGAGGAGTCATGTGATGAGATGGGAGGAGATGCCAGAGCACAAGGTGAGAATCTTACACCACCACCTCCCCCAGCAGTAGAAAGATCAGCGTTGGCACCAATCGGAGGGGTCCTTGCATCTTTGCAGGGAGTACCCAAGTACCTAACGCTGAGGGTACAGGGGACAATTCAGGGGCAGCATGTCTCAGTGCTAGTGGACAGTGGGGCTACGCACAATTTCATTGATGCCCAGTTGGTACAAAGGAGAGGCATATAGACAGAGGGCTTTGATGGGTTTTCTGTGTTGGTTTTAGGTGCCAGGACCATGTAGTGCATACGTTATGTCACGGCATTATCGGTGACCATGGGAGAGTACACATTGACATATCACTTCTTCGTGGTCGATATTCCAGACACCAACTTAGTGTTGGGAGTCACTACAGATTGGCAGACTCTGGAGATGGAGTTTGTGGACAAAAAAGAGAGGGAAGCATGTGATGCTTAGGGGCATACACACGTACCCTCAAATGCTTTTTGCACATATAATGGAGGCAGATTTTCTGAAGGGAGACATAGAGTGGGTTGTGGAGTTGAGGGCTTCAGATGCAGGTGTCTCAGGCCAGCCTACGCACCCAGATGTGCAGACTCTCCTAGACCATTACTCTACAGTTTTTGGGGACATTCCACCGAGACAACCACCGAATCGAGGGCTTGAGCACACTATTGAGCTGGAGTCTGGCATTCAAGTCATGATCATACCCCTACAGGCATCCCAAGGCCTATAGGGATGAGATTGAGAGAGCAACTCATGAGCTCTTAGCATTGGGGCACATCAGGCGCAGCACCAGTCCATTCGCTTTTTCGGTGGTCTTCGTGAAGAAGAAGGATGACACATTGTGGATGTGCATACACTACAGGGCTCTGAATAAGAAGACCATGAAGAACCACTACCCTATTCCCAGGATTGACGAGTTGATGGATGAGCCGAGGGGGGCGAAGTTCTTCTCCAAGATCAATCTAAGGTGGGGGTACCACCAGATCAAGGTAAGGGACCAGGATGTTCCCAAGACTGCATTCTGATGTCACTATGGCCATTTCGAGTTCTTGGTGATGCCCTTTGGGCTGACCAATGCTCCGACTACTTTCCAGTCTTGCATGAACCACATTTTCCGTGGTCGATTGAGGAAGTTGGTGTTGGTGTTCTTTGACGACATTGTCATATACAGCCGCACATGGGAGGAGCATTTGTAGCACATAGAGACGGTGGTGCGTATCCTGGAGGAGCAACACTTCTATGACAAGCTATCCAAATGGGAGTTTCGGTTGACAGAGATGCTCTATTTGGGGCATATCATTAAAGTGGACAGAGTGAGAGTCCACAAGGAGAAGATCAGGGCCATCCGGGATTGGCCAGAGCCGAAGAATGTGACGGAGCTCCGAGGGTTTGTTGGTATTTGTACCTACTACCGAAAGTTCGTCAAAGGATTTTCATAGGTTGCAGCACCCCTCACAGACCTCACAAAAAAGGGGGTTTCAGTTGGACGAAGACTACGTAGAGGGCATTTGACAGGCTCAAGGAGGTGATGAGCAGTTGTTCAGTATTAGCCCTACCAGACTTCACGCAGCCATTCATGCTAGAGAGTGATGCTTCAGGGGAGGGGATAGGTACAGTACTGATGCAGGGGGGGCACCCCATAACTTTCAAGAGACGGAAGCTACTGCCATTTACGATAAGGAGATGTTGGCCATCATGCATGCATTAGCCAAGTTTCGACAGTACCTTATGGGGAATAGCTTCCGAGTGAGGATAGATCACAACAGCCTTACATTTTTCCTTGAGCAAAATCAGCTGCAGGAGAGGCAGCAAAAATGGGTCAACAAGATCTAGGCATATGATTTTGACATTGAGTATGTCAAAGGGATGAACAACGTGGTGGTTGATGCGTTGTCCACGAGACCAACGTCTCTATCCTTGATGAGAATTGATGCAGATTGGAGGGCTCAACTACTAGTGGAGTACTCCAAAGACCAGTTTGCATGTGAGATCCTGGATGGGAAGGTGACGGATGACCTGTAAGGGTGATGGATGAGGTCATCTACTACCGTCACCGAATATTTTTGATAGGGAACTCCCAGCTATGGGAGAAGATTATGCATGCAGCACATGACTCACCGCTTTCAAACCACCAGAGATTTACCAAAACATATCGAGCCATCAGAGAGAGGTTCGCTTGTAAGGGCCTCAAAAAGGACGTACTTTGGCATGTCAGGGAGTGCGTAGTATGCCAGAAGAACAAGGGGGAGCTGAACCATCCAGCAGGGTTGTTGCAGCAGCTTCCCATTCCCGATGGGAAATGGGAAGCATTTCTATGGATTTCATCACTGGGTTGCCCATGGTACATGGCAATGATTGCATCTTCATGGTGGTTGACCAGTTGACAAAGTATGCCCATTTCTTTGCCATTTCAGCTCGGTACACTGCTTCACAAGTGGTTGAGCTATTTTTCGCGGACATATTCAGACTCCACGGTCTTCCAAAGACCATAGTCAGTGACAGGGACAGTCGGTTCATGGGAGGCTTTTGGCAGGACTTGTTCCATTTGGTAGGCACCGAGTTGACACCCAGCACCAGCTACCACCCATAGACAAATGAGAAGACCGAGATAGTTAACAAGTGGTTGGAAGGCTACTTGAGGAACTATGTCACAGGGCAGAAAAAGGCTTGGCTGCGTTGGCTTCACTTGGGGGAATACTGCTACAACATGACATTCTACATGTCTATCAGTATGTCTCCATTTTATGCTTTGTATGATTATAATGCACTGACTTTTGCTGATGTGATGTTTGGAGCTAGCAAGGCCCCCAGGGCCAAAGACTGGATCCAAGAGAACCAAGACATACTTCGGCCTCTCAAGAATAATTTAGCCACAACCCAAAACCAGCAGAAGTTGTACACAGATGGAGGCCGCGTAGACAAGCAGTTTGAGGTGGATGACTTAGTGTATCTTCGGTTTCAGTTGTACCGGCAACCCACGCTAAAGAAGAAGGGAGCTAAGAAGCTCAAGCCATGTTTTTATGGGCCATACAAGGTGATTTGGCGGGTTGGAGAGGTGGTATATGCGCTGGAGTTGCCACAGGGTAGCCAGATTCACAACATTTTTCATGTTTCATGCCTGAAGAAGGATTTGGGACAACAGGTGACTACAACATTGGAGCTCCCACCTATCGATGATGAGGGGCATTTGGTGCTACAGTCGGAGGTCATTCTTGATACCAAGGAGAGACACTTGAGGAGCAGAGTGATCAAGGAGTATCTGATCAGGTGGAGAAACCTTCCAGATGAGGATGCCAATTGGGAACAGGAGAAGATTTTGTAGCATCTATCTTTGCAGTTGCTTGAGGACAAACAATGTTTTGGCGGGGAGGACTGTAATATTCCAAATTAGCAGTCAACTAATTGGAATATTAATTTTGTTAATTTTTTCCTTTTCTAATGTTTAGCAGGAAATAAAATGGACGAGGGACTCACTAATAAACCATGGGATTAATTCACTTTCCTAAAGTCACTTAGACAAATATTAGAGCTAAAGTGGGGCCCATGAGGCCAGCCACTCGAATGGGACAACATCCTAAGTGGCAACATAGTAGACTATGCAGTGGCAACCCAGGGACAGGCTAGCAAAGGGGCAACGTAGCATATGTGGGCCCAAGGGAACGTTGGAGGCTCACTTGGATATATATGGGGTGAGAGCAGCACATTCCTTATGTATTCAATCACTGATTTTTTGTCTGATAGACTGCAGCACACTTGAGCTGTTTAGCCGAGTCTGCAAGTGTTGTTTAGCACAGAGATTTCTGAGCAGAGATCTAAACCTCTACCTCGGGGGACTTCGAGTGCCCGCTCAGGAGAGGAGGTTCCATCCAGTTTTGAGAGAGGATTCACAGCAACACATTCAGGCATACTAAGTCCCTCCAGGACAGCACAGATGCCACGCAGGTAGTAGAGGGAATACGCAGTCTAGTTGAGGAGCAGCGTTGGAAGAGTGAGAGAGAGAGCAGGTTTCAGTCTGGAGTTTGGAAGGGAAGTTAGCCACCTCCTACCAGAATTTTTGGGTAGATTTCCAGTAGCATCTTCCAGCAGTTCAGCCAGAGAACCAGATTACCCAGCAGAGCAGCGTGCCAAGCCCAAGGGGGTGAATTTCCGGGGTCAGGATTTCTAGAAACCCTTCGCAGGTTTTTCTGGGTTTGTTGAGGAGAGTCCGGTGTCTAATTCTCGGAATTTTTTGAACAGAGGAGCAACCTCAACACGCAGTCTATTTCTAGCCAGCTACAACAATTCCAACAGGACAACGCAGAGGAGGAGCCACACAAAGCCGCAAAACACAGTTTTTTTGTTCGGGTTTGAGTTATTTCAGCGTGTATTGTGCATGCCAAGGTGCCATCTTCTTGAGCATCTCATTGTACCTTTTCCCATTACAAAATCAATAAAATGGCTCAGATGTTTTTCGCTCATTCATGGTGTTTTTAATGGTTATTTCTGTTTTGTTGTAGTTTTAGTCTTGCATGCTTTATATCACTGTTTTTTCCCAATTTGGGATATTACATATTATCCTCTTTATGATATTATTATTATTATTAAACAGGAATTTCAAGACACTCAATCATGGCTCTCAATAATGTTCTCTTACACTCTCATTATTGGGATCTTAACTAGATTTTGGGCATAAGCTAGCTATATCAGGAGAGACCATAAGCAGCTTGGAGAGCTCCGTTCTCATTAATTTGTGCCAACAGTTTGCGCCTGTGGTCACGGTTCTATCCCTACTTCCCTGACTGTAGGTGTTCAATAAGCTATTCCTTCTGGGTTGGTGGCTGGCTATGGTTGACTATAGTTTCGAGGTAGTTCCCTTTCTGGAAGAGTAAAACTTAAGCAAGTCCTCTTACACTCTCATTAATGTTCTTACACTCTCTTTCACTCATTAAAGCACGTCATAAAATATTCTCTTACACTAAATAAAAGCATGTCATAAAAGATTCCTTTTACGCACTCTTTAATGCATATGTTACACTCTCTCTTAAAAGCATAAGTTATAAGGATGTGAACTTCCTTAATGGCATGAGTTACATTTCCTAAATGGGCATTAGTTACACTCCTCAAGGCATGCGAGATTCCTCCATTGAAGGCATGCATTGCCTCTCTCCATAATGGCTGAAGTTACTCTTCCTAAATTGGCATATGCTACTCTCTCTCTTGGCATGCGAGTTACTCCTCCTTTATGGCATGGATTCGTTGCTCGTCCTATATATATGTCCCTCATTCTTTCTCACCTCACTACTTGTGCATTGTGAAAGACGAATTTGAACTTGAGAAAGAGTTTCAATGCTAATTCAGTTGAAGGGAAGGTTGATTCAGTGCTTCAGTGTTGATTTAGTTGAAGGGAAGGTTGATTCAGTGTGTGCATCTCTTGCCATTACCAGTGATCTTCATGCTACAGCTTGTTCAGATTTGGGTGAACTTACTCATTCTCTTGATCTCTCATTGTACTTTGTATCTCTGCTGAACAATTGATTTCTAATAGAAGAAGAAACTGGATGGGTCCTCCCCTTGTGGGTTTTGCCCTGGTCATTAGGCCTAAATTCTCTATCTCATTGTATTCTTGGTTGTCTTCTATTGTGCATTTAATTTATGTTCTATCTACAATTGCTTATCTAATATTGCAGCATAAAGAAGTTCTGTAATAAGTGATTGTTACAACACAGAACATCAAAATTTCAACACTGCTAAACCATGAATTCACTGTTAATCCCAAACCGAAGAAGCATCATGTCCATTGCACTCCCAACCTAATCTAGTCCAGTTGCAACCATCCTTCCAAACTCGATATATCAAATACTCAACCCAGAAAATATTGTTACTAGAAATTATTCGACTGAAACTCTAGAGAAAAATCAATCTTCCACTCTTTCAAAGTTTAGAGCTTTGAAACCATGTTAATTTCCCTAATATTGAATCTGATTTAATATTTCCAACAATATTTTATAGCTAGAAATTATTTAACACTGATTAATTTTATGAATTGCTAAATAAAAATACATTGGTTTTTAACAATAAAAATGTAGCAGAAGCACAAGTAGAAAATCAATCACAAAGCAAAAATTTCAAACCCTTCGATTTACTCTTCACTTCTATTACTCAAAATAAATAAGGCCTCCCTTAAAGGGAAAATGGCCAATAAAGAAATAGAGAATTTATACAGCAAAAACAGAACCTAGAAATCTTGGCCCCCTGGAAAAATCGGCTTCTCCAGTCTGCAATTCGGCCTCCTCTCTCTTCGCCCTGTACCTCCCACGCACTAATATAATTTAAAAATATCTCAGCCCCACCTAAGCTGTGACCTGTATGGACCAATTCCCAAGCCTCCAAGATGAGTTTTGGCCCCCTGCAAGTTCAGCCCTCCAAGATCTCGGCCTTCTCAAGTTTCCTCTGAAATTTATTGTTGCAACATTTCCTTCTCCCTAGCTTTGGGTCTCTCACTCTCTGCATCAGATATAACTTTCTAAATGTTCAATGTGTTTTCCTCCTCTCCTTAGGCTTTCTTTTATGATTTCTCGTGGAACTAAACCCCTAACCCTAATTTCTTAAGTGATTGATGGCTACGATTAAATCCTAAGCCTCACTTGATATCAACAGTACCTAGAGAGCCATTGGGCAACTTTTGCATGCTTGACACCTAGCCTATGCAGAAGCACCTGTTCTAGCTATAATCATCAACAAGGCCACCATAATTGTCCACTCAAGGAAATGGAAAAATCACCCAATACATGGAGCCATGTATAAAGACATTGGTATCAACCCAACTCCTGTAAACTACATAATATTTTCAACATGGTACAAATTTTCTATGACAAGAACAGGTTACGACATTGAACATTATTTGTTCATAGAAATTCTGCTGTAAATAACTCAAGAATCTGACTAACATAGGACAAGAACTTCCCTAAAATTAAAGACAAAGTTACTTGCCTCCTCTTCCATTGGATATGATTGAAGCTTGGACCGTAAAGCTGACTTTATACTTAGAGGCAAACCTCGATACAGTGTATCTCTGGTGTTGGGAGGAACAGAACTTGGACGAGAAACCTGCGCATGTCAGAATAATGTCAGTCATCAAACTAGAAATAAATTGTGACAGCAACCTCTTTGTAAATCAAATGAGGAAGAAGAGAAATCTCCAGAGTCCAACCACATTCAAAACATATCAAAGCACAACTGCGATGTGAACCTAAAAGATGTGTATTGTAATAGAAGAGACAGAAAAGTCTTCTCAATGTAACTCTTGAGATCATAAATCCCAATTAACTGCCATATAATAAAAGGAAACAAAATTAGCAAACAAGAACCAGTATTTTGACATACACGATCCAATACAACTGTCATTTAGCCTTCAATTTTAGCTCTACTAAAAAGTTGAATGCCTTTTAAGTAGAATTTTTAAAAAGCATATTTCCACTGCTTAGTGTTGCACTCTTTTCCAGATAA
Source organism: Pinus albicaulis (assembly GCA_034641835.2). Classification (NCBI taxonomy): domain Eukaryota; kingdom Viridiplantae; phylum Streptophyta; class Pinopsida; order Pinales; family Pinaceae; genus Pinus; species Pinus albicaulis. Next base: position 997,574,192 of record CM076569.1, on the reverse strand, counting down.
TATATGAAGAACACTAGGAAAAGAACCAAAACTGTATTCCATGTAACAAAAAGGGTAAAGCTACTGAATGTCACAAATTTGGATCATGAATGAAGATAGCTCTCCAAGGCGCAAAAGAAACTCAGAAAAGAGACGTGGATACTTACAAGACTATCAATTTGGTTGACAATATTTGCAAAGTGTAATGCAAGACCAGCAGGACCTAGCCTCTGAGGACTTCCCTGTGCATTCTTTTTGCTGAGAATATTTTCACTTTCCAAGTCTTGCATAACATAAAATATGAAAATTAGAAATGATATACAAAAGCAACCAGACCTTTGTTTTCTTCTAAACCAACACTACAAATAAGATTTAGATTTGCAATCATAAACAGCAAATATTCCAGACTCGACGCATATGAAATTGCATAAAATTGATTTGATTGTTTGCAAAATAATTAGTTTGCTGAAAAAGTAAAACATGCTATTGTAAGATTTGAGAAAACCCTTCAGTACATGTCATCTATGCCAAAGTTCTTGCCATCTGGAATGTTTACATGGTTTCCCAATCAACAACTCGTAATTGACAGCTAACCTATTGGACCATTCTTTTATAGAAGTAGCCCACAGGCTTGGTACAAAGCCAATAAGAATGACCGACCTTTCGAAAGTGGTTCTTATGCAGCACTTAAATTGCACCTTGGGGACTAAATTGGATAGTTGGAATTTAGATAGCACAGTAAAATCCACTTTTTATATTCATCAATTCCAATTTCTTGGGAAGAACGCCTTGCACTTTCTGTTGATTCTATTAGCACGTACAGGTGCATCTACATAGGCTCAGTGTCTATAGCCTGCAGAAGGTGTCAAATTGCTTCTTTAGGTGATTGCTTGAGAGGAGTACGTGATTGATCTGATTTATTTTCAAACTTAGGAAAAGCACATTAATTAATTTAATTGATTAACATTGGCTATAGGACTAAATTTCTAAGGATAAATAATTTAATCATTTAAGTGACTTAGATCTAATCTCTATCATTGATCTAAGTGGGATAGGAATTAATCCTACCCATCTATCACTTTGAGTTTGAAGATTGAGTGTTAGGGATATAGCTCAAGATGAAATTATAAAATAAGCCTAAGGGAGAGGTGCAAGACACACTGTGATTGAGAAAGCAATTTCCACAAGGAATGAGAGGCTCGGCAACTAAAGAGAAGGAAAAGGTGTGCAGTAAGGGCTTTCTGGAAGAGAGATTGGTGAAGGCCAACTTTTAGGAGAGAAAGGTTGAGACTTGGGCAATAGAGGCCAAGATTTTTGTGCAGGCCGAGACTTGGGAGGAGTCTGAGTTTCCAAACAGGTTCGCGTGGAGGAAGTGACCAAGATTTTCCCAGTGTGCAGGCTGTACAGGTGGAGACCAATTTATTGCAAGTGGAGGTCGAAATTTTCCAGGGCTGAGTTATTTTCCAGGGCAGCTAAATCTCTCTAGAGGTTGAAAATCTGGCCGGTTGTTTTCCAGGTTCAATTGTGTTGTATTTTTCAGCATATTTCTCTATAGGTCAAGGCCCTAGTTATCTAGATTAATAAAAATGAAGGAAGATTTGTTGCGCAAAAACTTTTCTTCTTGTGGTTTAATTTCCTATTTCGTTGCCACTGCAATTTAATTCTGAAATTAAAAATACCAGTGTATTTATTTTCCATCGTTTTTTAGAATTTTATTTCAAAGAAAATAATTTTTGGGTATAAAATAATTGCAAGAGAAAAATAAATCAGACATGGTATTAAAAGTTAACATGGCGCCAAAGCACTAGAAACTCCGAGGGGAAGATCAGATTGTCACAAGGGTTTACAATAGAAAAATATTTCTTTTCCAGAAGTATAGTTTCTGAGGTTTTAACATTTGATTTGGAGGCTTGCAAGGATGGTTGCAACAGGTTTAAGATATGAAGACCAGTTGCAGGGGGCATCCAACTACAGCCCCTGGAAGGAGAGCATAGCATTAGTGTTAATGGAGAACAGGGTTTGTGAGTTTGCAAGTAGCACTCTCACTCCTAATAATGCTGCAGAACTAGCTATCTTTAACCAAAAATATGTGAAGGCCAAGAGAATTATCCTAGATGGGTGAAGGATCATGTGATCCCTTATCTCCCCATGAACAAAGCGGCAAGGGAAATGTAGGAGGCTTTGACCAAGCTATATCAAAGCAACAATGCAAACAGAATAATGGTGTTGAAGGAGAAGCTGAGAGATAACAAGATGTCCAAGTCAGATACAGTTGCTACATATCTCACCAAGATCAAGACGTGTCCAAGACAAGTTGGCTAAAGTTGGGGTGAAAAACTTAACATCCCTGACTGTATTTTCCAAGCCATGGGCATTCATAATCAAAGGAATCATAGCATGTGAGAATCTACATAAAGGGAGAGGTTATGCGATGACTTCATAGCGGAGGAGATTCAAGAGGAGTCTCTTCACGGGAGAAAGTCTAAGGGTGATGATGAGAACCGTTATCTCCCTATGAAGAAAGCGGCAAGGGAAATGTAGGAGGCTTTTACCAAGCTATATCAAAGCAACAATGCAAACAGAATAATGGTGTTGAAGGAGAAGCTGAGAGATAACAGGATGTCCAAGTCAGATACAGTTGCTACATATCTCACCAAGATCAGACGTGTCCAAGGCAAGTTGGCTAGAGTTGAGGTGAAAAACTTAACATCCCTAACTGTATTTTCCAAGCCATGGGCATTCATCATCAAAGGAATCATAGCATGTGAGAATCTACATAAAGGGATAGGTTATGCGATGACTTCATAGCGGAGGAGATTCAAGAGGAGTCTCTTCACAGGAGCAAGTCTAAGGGTGATGATGAGAACCTTGCCCTTGTCAACCTAGCAAGGAAGGTGAAGGGGACAAAGAGCAAAGTAGGAATACTACTTCAAGAGCTGGAGAAAGGAAGGACATGAGCAAAGTCAAGTGCTTTGCATGTCACAAGTTTGGCCACTCTACAGGTCAATGTCCTAACAAGAAGAAAGGAAAGGGGAAGACTCAGGTAGCAGCTTTAGCAGATACACGGGTGATCAAATTTGCCAACAAATTCGACAAGGAATTATCACTCGTATCTTGCCCTTTTGGCACCATTTCGAAGGGTGCATGGTTCGTGGATAGTGATGTTTCTCGTCACATGAAGGGATCATGTGATTTGTTCACCATTATTTTAGAGGCAATCTCAAAGCTACATGTGGAGCTTGACAACAAAGCTAACTGCGCAGTAGAGGTGATTGGTACTATCCAGTTCCAGCTATAGTCAAGTGAGCCTTTGGAAGTAATAGATGTACTCCTTGTTCTAGGATTGACCATGAACATTTTAGTAGTCTTAGCCAAGGAGAAAAAGGGATATGACTTGTTCTTCTAACATGGCTAAGTATTTGTCAGGTTGAAAGATTCAAATTCAAGCATAGGTCGAGTCATTAGGAGAGAAGGGAACCTATATATGTTGAAGGGTCAGCTAGTACAAGCATTGGTTCATGACAGTGACAACTTGTGCAAGTTATGGCATAGGAAGATAGCACATTTGCATCACAAGGTTTTACCTATGTTACAAGAGATTGTCATTGGTCTTCCAAAATTCAATGTAGAGCAGCAGGTTCTTTGCAAAAGGTGTGCTTTGGGCGAGTATGTTGAGACTGTTTTCCCAAGCAGTGATTCCAAGCCCAAAGGATTGTTATATCTAGTGTGTTCAGATGTGTGTGGTCTTATGTCAGTGGGGTCCTTGAGTGGGTAAAACTATTATATTACCGTTATAGATGATTGCTCCAATAGGTCGTGGATCTACTTCATAAAGGCCAAGGATGAGGTCTTCAGTCGGTTTCAGGAGTTTAAAGCTTGCATGGAGAACCAATAGGTAGTGTTGTCGCATAGACTGTCGAGGCACCGCGACAATGGCTCAGATTGGGGGCTGTCACCTTTATCCCCAATCTCTCTATTTAAGTTGTCTCCTTGCAAGCTAAGGGAGGTAGACCCTATTAGAAATGAGGATGAAAAATCCAGGAGACATAGCTAAAACATCAAATACTTGATAAAATTTACGAGATTCCACAGATCTAAATTAGATTTCACGTTTAAGACCAGTGCCTAATGGAGTCAAACAAGATCCCGTTATGCAATTATAAACAAGTAAGTGATGATTAACTGTTGCTTATTAAAACACGATTGATCACAATGATATTTAATTGAAAACGCCACAACCATGAAGCAATAAGATGAAAATGCCAGAATTTAAGATGTTTCAATTAATTTCACTTCAGCAAATGCCAAAATTTTAGTATAGTCACACTTAGGATAAAATCTTAAAAGCTCATTTGACTATAAAAGATATTTTTGAGAATTTTTATAATTTTTTATTAGTTTTTTGTTTTATTTATTTTTTAAATCTAAATCAAGATCTAAATTTAAACTAAAACAAATTAAACAAGACTAATTCTAAATTAAACTCTAAAACTAAATTAAAATTAAAACAATTAAAAAATTGAAATTACAATCCAAAACTAAACACTTACATCTAACACTATAAAAAAAAAAAAAAATCAAATTTAAAAAAAAAATACACACACCTAAACTACGCTATCCCAAAACTTAATTAAATCAAAATTTAATTTAAAGTTTAAAACTTAACTAAAACTACACTAATAGAAATCGAATTCTAACAAAATATACCTAACATAAACGCTAACTAAAAAAAAATTGAATAAACTAACACTAATGCTATGAAACTGCACTAAACTGAAATCGAATCAAATTAAAACCAAATCCCGAGCCAAAGGCTTCGACGCATATACACGTTTGATTTTTTCCTATGTGCGTTCGCTTGTTTGTCGTTTGCTGCAGGTCGACTAGACGGCGGAGAATGATGAGGCTTCGACGGACGTGAAGAATGAAGGGCAGTGGGAAGATGGACATGAGTTCGATGAGCAGATAGGAGAAGGCTCGGACGACGGCGGCTTGATGTTTTGTGTTTGCAGGTTGACGTCGGAGGCAGAGATGGTGTGAGAAGCTCAGGTGACAGCAGGGTAGTAAGATGGAATCGGAGGAGGGTTCAATTTGCAAGGTTTAACGCAGGAGAGAAGAAGTCTGAGGTCGATAGCAATGAAAAGAAAAGAGATGTCCGTACGACGTATGGACAGCAGTGATGGAGTGAGTGCAAGCTAAATGGAAATCGATGGCAAAGGGATGAATATGCAGATGCGGCTAGGGCATAGGGAAATATGGACAACGTGGAGGCTTATGCAAAGTGAATTTGTGTAATGAATAACTCAAGACGTCCAGCAGAACTTGAAAATTTTTCCTGTCAAACCCAGATTTTATCCATAGTAGCAGTTTGAGGCCAAATCTGGCCCTTGGAGGCTGGATCTGCCTCAAATCTTAAAAAAAATTCTGATTTAAACCCACAACCTACAAGAAACCAGTCAGATCTGAAGATATACACACCAAGAAAATGATTAAACCCTTACAATCTTTAAAATTATAAATTTACAAACTAATCTACAATTCTGAGGCTCTCATGGCCAGATTTGAATCCATGTTAGCACAATTTTTTAGAGATTTAAAATTTTAGGGAGAGGCACAAGCCTTAGAAAATCCTGCAAAATCACAAATTTCGTAAGATAAACTTGGAATTTAACAAATAATGAGCTTTTCAGATTTATGTTTATTGAGAGTCGACTGGTCCAACCGAAGACTTCCCTAGACGCTCAATCTTAAAAAAAATTTCCCTGCACACTTAGATCTAAACCTTAGATCGATAGAAATTTAAGAAAACAACACGAGATCCTTTAGAAAAATCAAAATGTCATTTTATGAATCCAGAAAACTGCACAAGATACATGTATGCAGATTAATCCATGAAGACCATCAACCATAAAATGCAAAAACAAAGTGACAGAGTTTAGAGACAATTCACCACATAGATCCGAGAAGGAACATCAAAATTTGTAACCCCATAATCTTTATGCTTTATTCCTCAAAAATTTACAAGAGCTTCAAAGACAAGTGCACGATCCTGAGATCGGATGACTCAATACTAACAAAGACCTCTAAATTTATAGGACAAAATCTCCAACGGCTAGTTTGGATGATCCTTGTCAAAATAATCTCAACCGTCCAAAAGATTTAATCATCTTTTAATCAGGAGCGTTGAAATTAAAATTTTGGGAAAAAAACGAATTTATCATTTAATTCAATTTTAATTCACTCAAAAATATTATTTTTGAGTTACTTACCCCGAAATTTTGACTTTGACTTAACCACCAAGGCCCAAAGGTCCAAAATTTCTTAAAATTCTCAATATTCCCTTGGCTTGGGGCTTTCAAAATCATTTTCCAAGGACCCACAAATTTTGCCTTTAAAGATTTAATCCTAACTTAGGACCCTAAATTAATTAAATTTCTGGTTTAAGATTTTTTAAATTAATTGACTAGAAAATTTAATTAATTGACTGAGAGGGGATTATAATTATTTTTCCAACCCTCTTTACATGAGATAATACATTTAGACACATGAAGGGGGAATACCCATTCGTATAGACCCTCAAATAAATACCCAATTCTGCGACTCAAAACATGATCTAGTAGACCAAGTAGCTCAAACTACTTTTACAATGACTCGATAGAAAACACTAGGACTCACTTAGCATGCTAATGACAAAATCCACCCTAGCTTTGGGGTGAGGTTGGAGGGAAAAACTCTGACGATCACTTTCGTGAATCAGTGAGACAAAAAACCTCCTACGATAGAGATCATCAACAATATACTAGGCTTACCTAGGTTGTTACATGCATTGACGGTCTTACTTAGATCATTTACATCATAACATGCAGAATGGGTTTACATTATTCATAAAACTGTTGACTGATGATGGAATTTGAATGGCGCAACCACGTCGAACATGACGAATCCCATTTGAAAAAATGGGGGTGTACTGCTATGGGGTAGTTGACAAAGTGTGGTCAACATCTGGCTCTACTTGGGGACACGTTGCTTCATTGAAGGAATATGAGAATCCAGAATCTGCATCCAAGCAACATACAAGATTACATAAGTAGCGTCCATCCAAATATCATCATATAACATTAAGCTCATGAAAAATAGAAGCTCTTCTTTTATTTATTATTCTACTTAACATGAAAAGTAAATCTACTCTAACTGCAAAATGAAATGCTGAAATGACAAGGTGTAAGGTTAGAGATACAATACAAAGGATGCCCTGTGGCATCAGATGTGCTCAATATAGTGCATGCTGAGCATTTGCCTGCTTTCAGGCAAATCTGTAGGCTGCTTTTCAGATGTGCCATGGCCGATCTTGCATAATGTAGGACTCTGTCTTATCCGAATGTCAAGCTGCTCTCGACCATCAGACGAATCAAACCACTTACTTCTTTTTTGCTTCTTTCTCTTCTTCTGAGTGGGTTGTGATGTCAGCAATGAGACCACTGTAGATTTCTTGTCCTCATCTTGAAGATGATTGTACAAAATATCTGAAGAACTTGGAGCATGACCAATATTATTCTGGATATACACTGTCAATGGTGACACATAAGCTTGATCTTTCTCAACATCCTTTGAAACCATAGTTAAATCCTCCGTTTGATGAGATGGGAATGTCTTTAGCAGACAAGAAGTCTTATGATCTGTTGATGAATCTTCATAATCAAATTTCGGCTGAAAATTTTGTACATGTAATTTTTCCATTTTTTCCAACCTTTTCTGTATGGAACTCATCTCCAACAAATGATTTTCCTTCATGATAGTCATTTCCTGGGTGTGTCTTGCTTCCATTGCAATCATATGATTCTGTATAATGGACATCTGATTAGAATGATTAACTTCCATTATCTTTAACCTGTTTTCCATGACATTTATTTCTTGTGCATGACTTACTTCCATGGAATTTATCCTATTTTGAAGATTGATTTGGTTAGCTTCAATGTTTTGAATCATTTGCATATGATTGGGTTGCACTTCCTGACTCATCTGAGCTGGTTCCTTAACCTGACTTTCATGATCTTCTATATGCATGTGATAGTCCTTACCAACAACATTAATTTGATGGCTCGACCCTACCATTCTACTATCTATGATTCTTTTGACAACATGGCAAGTAACCTCTTCATGAAGAGCATTACAGGCTCTACAATAAGGCAGAGCTTCATCCACAAGATTTGCAAACTCAAGTTGATTTGTCGGTTTCTGCTCATTAGATAGGCCTCTTTCCTGCAAAGCATTATTATTTCTAGGTTGGGTATTCTGCGTTTGAGCCCTTCCCATTTGAACCAACCTAGCCTGTAAGACACTTATTTCCTTAGCATGTTCAGAGATCAATTTCGCTTGATTAAGCTCTATGCTTTCAAGCTTTTGCATTAACTTTTTCATAGGGTCATCATCATCTTTTTCAATTTCTTTTCCCTTTGAATCTGTCAAAGACCCATCAAAATCTGAAGTTTTTGACATTCCAAATGCTTTCTTATCATTTTCAATCTCCTCAGCTAAAGATTGACAAGCCTTATAATTTGCAGTTTTAGCCCGCCTTAACTCATATGAAGTATCAGAATCAAAAGCATCAATGTAAAAATTCAAAAGAGATCCATCAGGAGGTTTATGAGTTTGAGATATTTCTCTAAGGATACCATTAAATCTCCTGTTAAATTCTTCAGTCGTTTCATTTTCTTTCTTCTTTATGGTGCTGATTTCTCTTACCAAATGCCTATCTTCCCTTTTATCACCATACTTTTCCTTAAAGGCAGCTACAATTGATTCAAAAGTATCAAATGAATTATCAGGCTTTTCCGTAAACCATTCAGCGACATCCTCACCAAAAGTAAGAACAAAAGTTTTCATCTTTACATCATCGAAATTATTTTTTGCAACTGCAAATCTATTCCACCAGTTAGTGAAAGCAAACAAATGAGACTTGACACTAACTGCATCATTTCCTTGAAAAGAAGGTAATTTATCCATTTGAGGGACATCATGGGGATAACCCTGAATATTAGCAAAATTAAACGAGGCAAAAACATCCATGATATCATTTTTAGGATTTTAGAAATAGATCCACGTTCAAGAATAGTCAAAAGGTCCTCAAGAAGCGAACTTCTTAGTAGGAACTCTTGTAAGAAATGAAAGAATTGGAGTCGCCACTTGAACATGAAACTAATTCTAAAACAGAAGAAATAATCGAGAGATAGCATATGGATATCAGGGAGGGAGTCTTGTTTGGGAGTAAAAAGATGAATAAGTGGAGTCGCCACCCAAACAAGAAGCCAACCAAAATGTCCAGGTGCTAAAGATGAAATGATTAGATGATGAAGAGATGAAAGAATGCCAGAAAATGTGATCCCTCGTGACAGGCTAATGAATGGCGAGGAAAGATTAGAAGATTAGAAAATGTCGTTAAGACCAAGGACAGAAAAAACTCTATCCCCGGCAAGGGCGCCAAAAAATGTTGTCGCACAGATTGTCTAGGCACCACGACAATGACTCAGATCGGGGGCTATCACCTTTATCCCCAATCTCTCTATTTAAGCTGTCTCCTTGCAAGCTAAGGGAGGTAGACCCTGTTAGAAATGAAGAGGAAGAATCAGGAGACACAGCTACAAGCCAAGTGCTTAATAAGATTTAACGAGACTCTTAAAGATTAGATTAAAACCAGTGCCTTATGGAGTCAAACAAGATCCTGTTATGCAATTAGAAACAAGATCCTGTTATGCAATTAGAAACAAGCAAATGACGATCAATTGTTGCTATGAAAAAATATGATTGATCACAATGATATTCAATTAAAAACATCACAACCATGAATAACTTAAACACACAACAATATAAGATGAAAATGCTAGATGTTTAAGATGTTTCAATTAATTTTGATCCAGAAAAACGTTTCTATAGTCAAAAAAAAAACTTCAGATAAAAAGATTAAGCTCACTTTGACCATAGGACTTAGAAATTTTTTTAGAATTTTTGAAATTTTTATATTTCTTTTTTGTTTATTTTTTTATATTTTTAAGTTAAATCTAAATCTAAATTAAAACCAAAAAAATTCAAAACTAAGTCTAATTGGAACTAAAGTTAAAATCTAAATCTAAAACTAAACTAATCTAAACTAAACTTAAACTAAATTAAAATTAAAACAATTAAAAATTTGAAATTACAATCCAAAACTAAACACTAACATCTAACACTATAAAAAAAGATCGAATTTTAAAAAAAATACACGCACCTAAACTACGCTATCCCAAAACTTAATTAAATCAAAATTTAATTTAAAGTTTAAAACTTAACTAAAACTACATTAACAGAGATCGAATTCTAACAAAATATACCTAACATAAACGCTAATTAAAAAAAATTGAATAAACTAACACTAACGCTATGAAACTGCACTAAACTGAAATCGAATCAAATTAAAACCAAAGCCCAAGCCAAAGGCTTCGACGCATATACACGTTTTATTTTTTCTTATGTGCGTTCGCTTGTTTGTCGTTTGCTGCAGGTCGACTGGATGGCGGAGAATTACGAGGCTTCGACGGACGTGAAGGATGAAGGGCGGCGGGAAGATGGACTTGAGTTCGATGAGCAGATAGGAGAAGGCTCGGACGGCAGCGGCTTGATGTTTTGTGTTTGCAGGTTGCAGGTTGACGTCGGAGGCAGAGACGGTGTGAGAAGCTCGGGTGACAGCGGGGCAGTAAGATGGAATCAGAGGAGGGTTCGATTTGCAAGGTTTAACGCAGGAGAGAAGATGTCTGAGGTCGATAGCAGTGAAAAGAAAAGAGACGTCCGTACGACGTACGGACAGCAGTGAGGAAGTGAGTGCAAGCTAAATGGAAATCGATGGCAAAGGGATGAATATGCAGATGCGGATAGGGCATAGGGAAATATGGATAGCGTGGAGGCTTATGCAAAGTGAATTTGTGTAATAAATAACCCAAGATGTCCAGCAGAACTTGAAAATTTTTCTTGTCAAACCCAGATTTTATCCACAGTAGCAATTTGAGGCCAGATCTGGCCCTTGGAGGCTGGATCTGCCTCAAATCTTTAAAAAAATTCTGATTTAAATCCACAACCTGCGAGAAACCAGTCAGATCTGAAGATATACACACCAAAAAAATGATTAAACCCTTACAATCTTTAAAATTACAAATTTACAAACTAATCTACAATTCTGAGGGCCTCATGGCCAGATTTGAATCCATATTAGCGCAATTTTGTAGAGATTTAAAATTTTAAGGAGAGGCACAAGCCTTAGAAAACCCTGCAAAACCACCAATTTCGTAAGATAGATTTGGAGTTTAACAAATAATGAGCTTTTCAGATTTATGTTTATTGAGAGTCGGCTGGTCCAACCGAAGACTTCCCCAGACGCTCAATCTTAAAAAAAAAATTCCTACACACTTAGATCTGAACCTTAGATTGATAGAGATTTAAGAAAACAACATGAGATCCTTTAGAAAAATCAAAATGTCATTTTATAAACCCAGAAAACTGCACAAGATACCTGTATGCAGATTAATCCATAAAGGCCATCAACCATAAAATGCAAAAACAAAGTAGCAGATTTTAGAGACAATTCACCACATAGATCCGAGAAGGAACATCAAAATTTGTAACCCCAAAGTCTTTATGTTTTATTCCTCAAAAATTTACAAGAGCTTCCAAGACAAGTGCCCGATCCTGAGATCGGATGATCTAGATTGACAAAGACCTCTAAATTTATAGGACAAAATCTCCAATGGCTAGTTTGGATGATCCTTGTCAAAATAATCTGAACCGTCCAAAATATTTAATCATCTTTTAATCAAGAGCGTTTAAATTATAAATTTGGGGAAAAAAACGAATTTATCACTTAATTCAATTTTAATTAACTCAAAAATATTATTTTTGAGTTAATTACCTCAAAATTTTGACTTTGACTTAACCACCAAGGCCCAAAGGTCCAAAATTTCTTAAAATTCTCAATATATCCTTGGCTTGGGGCTTTTAAAAATCATTTTCCAAGGACCCACAAATTTTGCCTTTGAAAGATTTAATCCTAACTTAGGACCCTAAATTAATTAAATTTCTGGTTTAAGATTTTTTTAAATTAATTGACCAGAAAATTTAATTAATTGACTGAGAGGGGATTATAATTATTTTTCCAACCCTCTTTTACATGAGATAATACATTTACATACATGAAGGGGGAATACCCATTCGTATAAACCCTCAAATAAATACCCAATTCTGCGACTCAAAACATGATCTAGTAGACCAAGTAGCTCAAACTACTTTTACAAGGACTCGATAGAAAACACTAGGACTCACTTAGCATGCTGATGACAAAATCCACCCTAGTTTTGGGGTGAGGCTGGAGGGAAAATCTCTGTCGATCACTTTCGTGAATCAGTGAGACAAAAAACCTCCTAGGATAGAGATCATCAACAATATACTAGGCTTACCTAGGTTGTTACATACATTGACGGTCTTACGTAGATCATTTACATCATAACATGCAGAATGGGTTTACATTATTCATAAAACTGTCGACTGATGATGGAATCTGAATGGCGCAACCATGTCGAACATGACGAATACCATTTGAAAAAATGGGGGTGTACTGCTATGAGGTAGTTGACAAAGTGTGGTCAACAGGTAGGAAGGTCATATTCCTTAGATTGAACAATGGGGGTGATTATACCTCCAATGATTTCAAATACTTTTGCAGGGAAGCAAGCATCAAGAAAGAGTTGAAATTTCCTTACAACCTGCAGCAAAATGAGCTTGTTGAAAGGAAAAGCAAGCCCATCATCGGGGTTGCTAAAGCCATGATTCATGATCAGTATCTACTTATGTTTCCATGGCAGAAGTATGTGATAAAATAATCTATATTCAAAAAAGGAGTCCTCACAAGGTCTTGGGAGACAAGACTCTCAAGGAGGTGTTGACAGCAGTGAAACCAGAGGCAAAGCATTTCCGTATCTTCGGGTGTCTAGTGTATATCAATGTACCATCACAAAAGAGCACAAAGTTGGAGCCCTTACGATTGAAGGGCATTTTTGTTGGTTACAGTGAGACTTCTAAAGCATAAAGGGTGTACATCCCATTGTAGGTGAAGATTGCAATGAGAAGGGATGCAAGATTTGAGGAGCTCAGGGCCTTGACGTAATCACATAATAGAGTATCAGCAGTGGCAGATGATTGGGTGTGACAACCTCTAGAGATTGAGGAGAGGCCAACAACACCACCAGTTTGTACTTAGTCTTTACATCAAGAGGAGCAAGAGGCACTACCTACTTCTATTAGGAGGACACCAAGATGGTTGAAGCAAACTCTCAGGGATGTTGAGGAGCATGTGGACGCTCCTAGGAGGATGTTCAGAGACAACATACTATCGAAACAGTTTCCTAGTTACATGGCACTCATGAGTGACATCACTGACTTTGATCCTAGTAGTTATGAGGAGATAGCAAGCCAACAAGTTTGGAGAGATGCCATGGGAGAGAAGGATACCTCCATCGTGAAGAATCGTGTGTCAGATTGTGCCAAGGAATTAAGGGAGATCAGTGACCAATTTGAGATGGATCTTCAAGATCAAACATGTTACAGATGGCAGCAATGAGAAGTACAAGGCTAGGTTTGTAGCGACAGGGTTCTCGCAGAAGGAGGGAGTGGATTATGAGGAGACATCCACTTCAATCGCCAAATACACTTTCATCGAGGTTATTATATCTATTGCATCAGAGATAGGGTGGAGAATACATCAAATGCATGTGAAGATAGCCTTCCTCAATGGAGTTATTGAGGAGGAGGTGAACAATGATAGAGATTTGAGGTGCACAAGAGACAGTCACATGTGTGCAAGTTGAAGAAGACATTATACGGACTCAAGCAGGTACCAAGAGCACAATACTCAAGGATTGATGGGTATCTACTAGGTATGGACTTCACCAAGAGTGAGGCAGATCCCAGCTTGTATTACATCCCAAATTGTATTACACACTTGTTGGAGATGATCCACTTATTTTGGTCTTGTGTGTAGATGACCTATTTCTTACAAGATCGAAGAAGCTCATAAAGATGTGCAAGTGGGATCCTGTGACAGCTTGAGATGAAGGATATCATCATGATGCGCTACTTTTTGGGATTGGAGGTGTTGTAGCAAACAAGTGAGATGTTCCTTGGACAGGGAAAGTATGCAGTTGAGATCCTGAAGAGATTCGGGATTGGGGATTGCAAGCCTATGTCAACACCCATGACTACCAACTTGAGGAAGTTGAATGCTTTTGAGTCAAAGTTGGTGAATCCTGTTACCCACCACCTATGGGTAGTGTATATAGGAGAAACGTTTTCTCCTAGATGGTCCTCAGTCGGTAGCCAGCAACCCCTTGCAGCCACTAGATAGCTCGATGTGTCATTATCTCTACCACTTAGGCCAGTCATGTGGTCCCTCGCCCACTTGTTATGATTGTATGTTTGAAGGTAGGCCTCCCGACCCCGAAGGTATGGCCTTTCATTGGTATAGTTGAGTAATTTTCCTTACTTGTCATGGGCACTTTTGGGCATGGATTTGTGGGGGGATTCGGCGTAAAGAGTGGGCTAGGTTTGTACTCTTGTCTCCACTGCCCGATTCCGTGGTTAGCCTTGTATCCTAGTCTCGTGGGATCTCCTTACTGGCCACTAGCTTTAGGGTTGGCACTACTTGAAAAATCCTGACTTTGGTTGCACAGTACTGCTTCCCGACACCACATACATCACCCCCTTCCACTCATTTTAGCCCTATTCATCTCTTTTCCCATTTGGGTCCACATGGTGTCCATTGGGTCCACATAGGGTTAGCGGCTAGCCTCTTCCTCCCACTGTCCACACCTTGGGTCGAGCCTGGAATGATGCCCTGGAGGTTGACGCAGCTAAAAAGAAAAGAAAAAGCTTAATTTGGCCACTCTCAATAGGAAATATAGCACAAAATGCAAAAGATGGTCGGGACATACAAATTTAGCACGTGGGAAAAAACCAAACATGAGCTCTACCCCTTATCCATGGCCATCACCCTAGCTCCTATGGGCCCTAGATGAGCCCCCTCCATCATTAAGGAACCCATGATTGTCCCAATCCATGGTGGGAGATGAACTACACCACCTTAAGGGGGTATCCACTGTTATATATTACACAACATGCTCTCATTCCCTGGAGCCTCGAACAATTATGAAGAAAAATTAATCAAAGGAAAAAGGAATATGAAGAAGTTTGGAAAAACAAAGGTTGGGGTAACTCATGTACCATCATTTTCTCCCTCCTACACTCATATACCTAGGTGTGCGCTTCCCTTATTATAGTTACCCTTGTACCATCACATGTGGTCTGGATGAATCCCCGGATCCCCACTCTGTTCCATTACTATATCATTTTCCACCTACCACTTGAGGGATGTACCATGGACATGTCACCCACCTTTAAAAGTTGAAACTGCCTAATAAGTTCCTTGATTAGCCCCTTGTTGAGCTTGGAGACACTTGTACATGCCAAAGCCCACTATGGAAGGGCATGCCACCATGAAGTGCCCCATTGATCATATGACTTGTAAGCTCTTTTACTTGATTATCCTAATGATTTGTTGTATTGGAGGGCAAGGGGACACATTGGATCTTATGCAGGATTGCAGGTGGGTCTCCATTTGGGACTTGGTCTCCCTATACGGGGTCATAACTGCCCTCCAGAGGGCCACATTGGCACTTGTAGGGTGAGCGTTGAGAGCCATGGGCCTCCACCATAGCAGATAATACTTCATGGATCCCCAGCACCACTCGTTGATTGCTAGTGTTCCACCTTTTGGATGAGGATGATGCACCAAGTTCACCATGCCCAATCGGCTCCACACACGCAGTATACACTTGGCAGAATTTTAAGGGTCCAAAGGATGTCTCCTGTTCCAGAGGGAGGGGTTATGTCATCATCCTAGCCCTTAAAGATGGTCTATAGGCATTTTTGATCCACTTGGGTACCCATGAGGATGTCCTTGTGCCCCCGCACCCACTTGGGAGCACCACAAGTTCTTGCTTGGAAAACAAGGAGTCCAGTTTTACATCATGGCACCCCTTGGACTTCATCAGGCCTCCTCACAGGCCCAACGACTTAATATATTGATCATTCTTCCCTCTTGAGAGGCTTATTCTTGTTTTATTGAGCTATTTTGGTGGGCTTGTCACCAAAAATATTGTTATTATGCACATTAATTTATTTTAGGGGGCATTATTAGTCCAAATTAGGCCATTCAAATCCCTTGGAGGGTTGTATAAATAGAAGTGAGATGATTCATTTTCATCATCATCAACTGGATTGGATTAGCATCTCTTGAGATATTTTTGCATTTTTTTGCTTGGTAAACTTTTTAGAGCTTTCTTGATGCACTATAATGTTTGGTTTTTCGCTATTGTCTTTGGAGCTTCTTTCTAATGAAAATTTGATGAATGGATATACTCTCTCTCATGTAAGTCAAATTTTGATGCTATTCTTGTTATTTTGCTAGTTTACTGCATGTTACTGTTATCATTATTCATGTATGGGTTAAAGTAAATGCGAAATTCTTCTGGGAACTTTGAATAAGTGATTTAATTCATGTGTGGTACTTGAAGAGAGTGGGTGAATGTTCCTAGAGGCACCTAATAGGTTTTAAGCCTCGAAACTTTATCTTTTGGGCAAATTTGAAGTAAAAATCCCTATTGACCTCGTTGTTTCCCTTAGAGAGGCTAACAAAGATGAATTATGGCTCTTTAGCTCACAAAAAATCTCAATCTATGTGTATCTTGACTCCATTAAGCCCAAGCAATAAGCCACCGATCCTCCCTTTGGTGGTCAAATTTTCCTCTCTTTTCTTCACTTTTCCAAATTCTAGGCCTAACCCTAAAGGGTCACCTAGGGCATCAAGCAAAAACTTTTGTAGCCATCCAAACACCTTGAAAATTGGTCCAAAACTACGTTGGCATCTTCTCAAGGGGTCCTCCAAATTTGAGCACAATCCAACGGTGGAATCCCAAGATATCACAAGCCCTAGCTAAAGGACCATTTCTCTCCCTAGGCTGATTTGGGTTAGTGTCCTCATTTGGATCATTGCATTCAAATTTCAAAAGAAGATTAGCCCTTTGATCCTATTCTCTCCCCTAACTAGGTCAAGCCCCTCCTTGGTTGATCAACTCCATATGCTTGACCTAGTCTGGGTCCACTTAGGTTCTTTGTGGTCCCGCAACTCTACAACTAAAATTCCACAAGGATCACATAGAAACCATTTCACAACAAAGATCCTTAGGTCTAGGAAGCCCCTTGTCAAGGCATATCCTCCAAACCTAGGCTCAAGTATCCTCTTAGCCCTTCTTAGAGAGCCTATCGCCTTGCTTCTCAAGCATGTAAGTTATTTAAATGAGTCTCTCTTGTTAATAGGCTTTAGGAATCACTATATCTTATCATTGATCCATCCTTTCTTGTGATTCCTCTCGTACAAGTCTCCTCCCATCGGTGAAAGTCTGTAAAGAGTAGGGAGACTTAGCTAAGGTGACAGTGGGCTATCGCTCCATTGTTGTCCCTTGACCTAGTAGTTGCTCTTTAGCATCCCCTCCTAGGACCCCTGCTAGTTTGAGCGGTAACAGATCTCACATTGTACATACAGTTGATAGGTTCTTTGATATATTTAGACAACACTAGGCTAGGTATTTGCTTGCTATGAACACAATAAGCCAATGTATGGTGGATTTGTGGAGGATTTATTGGGTGGCATCAAAACATGTGCTCAAGCTAAGTCACAAGGTTCATCAAACCTAAACCTTAAGGTTTGAAATTTGGCAAGCCCGAAAAAAATTTAAAATTCATTAAGGTTCAGTGAACCTCAAAGTTATACCCGAACCCAAAGCGATCCAAATTAACAAATGAACCCAAACCCAAACCAAATTGAACCCAAACATGAACTTGAACATGAATGGAATCAAACCTAACCTAAACCAAAATGTAAATTTTAAGGAAAAAGGATGAGGTTCAACCAAGTTCAAATTAGGTCTAGGGTGGACCCATCAACTGTTATGGCGTGAAATTATTTTTACTAAAGACTGGACTTGATGGCATATTCACATTTGCGCTCTAAATAGTTGAAATTGGAGTTTGATTACTACCCTAAGCATGGTGAGTCGTGAGGCGTGGCTAGAGATTAGAGTCTGAAAGAGTTTGTAGGGAGCACAAAGGAAGGCAACAGTGCTAGCGAAGTTTGAATAGTGCATTGTGTGGTGTGCTTGAGAGTTTGTAACCACTCGTGCTCAAACAGCGACTGCCTGAGCTCAAACAATTAAAGGTGCCTTCCACGAGGTAAGAAAGAATCTACTTATTGTTGTAAATGATTGCCAAACCAACAAAGGCTCTTCATACTTTATGTTCATTATTTTCATAGAATAGGAAAATTCGTTACTATCTTGGACATTAGGGCCTTCATTTCCTATGTAGAGTCTGGCTACAAATCTCAGATTCAATCCATTATCAATTTGACTTTTAGCATCCAAGCAAAAAACTCCACCAATCCATGAATATTTGCAATGAATTCATCACTGGAAGAACCTTGATCAATTAATTCCATGAATGGCTTATCTCCACTTGAAGATACAACTGCTATTACATCCCTATCATCATCAATTAATGCTTAGATAGCAGAATCCTCGTTGTAGAATCCTCTTTTCCATTGCCACACTCGCCAAAGGCACATGTAGGAGGAACATTAAATGATAGCTCCAAATATCTACCCTTGTGCCAAACGAATAACAAAATTGTGTGCTCCTATTCATCAATGCCTTTGTCAAAATCACATACATCATTCCTCAAGACAGTACTACCCTCAACATCACCCAGATTTTGTGTAATGTTGTCATCATACTCCTCATGACGGCGTCCATTTGGGTGGCAATCAGTGTTGTCCCCTTCAAATTCAACCTCAATAGTTGTTGAGCCCCAAAGATGTCCTTCTTTTCCACCACATTTCACTTCATTTCCTTTGTTCCTCATCAATTACAGGCTTAAATGATCAATAGGATTGATTAGGATTACTTTAAGAATGTATATAATGACTAACTTGCTATGTTTTTATAATTTTGTTGTTGTAGTAATTTTTTACTAGACTCGGCTACAGAACGTAGTCATTCTGTAGCCAGTCACCTATTCCGCAGCTATCCTCATGTTTACGCAGGTTCCAGGTGTCACCTCAAGGAAAAACGCTTATGGTCGTATTCCACATCACTCCCCCATCATTTCTTGCTCTCCACGAAGTATGAGCTCAAGTCTATAGGTGGTTATGCACGTGGGAAACCAAAACTAGGAGATAGACTTCTAATAGGACAAGGACTGTACAGATGTCCTTAATCATAGTACGAGACCACCACCAGAGTTCTAGTTTGATTTTAGTTGGGAAAGACATTTATTCCTGTTTTATCTTAAAGACAGTTATGTAATTTTGTTATAAGTATGGCTCGTGAGACCGAGAGACAGTTACTTAGATTTTGTTTTGTTGCTAGATCTCAGAAGACCGTAATACTCTGTTTTTCGAAGAATTTCTCCTTTAATGAAAGAAGCATCACTTTATTGCAAGAGCTGAGTCAATCTTGAGTAGATTTGCGTGCTAATCCGGTGGTAGAGGGCCCCTACTACCTGAGAAGCTTTGTTCATATGGTTTAGATAAGTAACTTAGCCTTGTTTCATTCCTAGTTTAATCAATTTTTTGAACTTTGTGTTTTTATACTTATTTGCAGTGGATGCCACAGTCAGTCTTATCCTTACAAACTATTCCAAATTACCACTAACATTGGATAAGATATAACTGTAGTATTTTAGGAGTTAGTTGCATTTCTCTGAACTTTATGATTTTGTGCTCAATTACATCAGATTGTTACAGCTAGTCTTGTTCTTATAAACTCTTCCAAAATATCACTAACTCTGGGTGAGACATAGCTGTGGTGTTTTAGAGCTTTGTTGTGTTTTGTTGAATTTTATGCTTTTATGCTCATTTACATAACATGTTGCAGCCAGTCCTGTTCTATAAATTATTCCAAAATACCACTAACTCCGAATGAGACAGAGCTTAAACATTTCAGTGATTAGTTGCATCCTTAGTCTAGTTATAGTACTCCGGAGGTAGATGTTACTCTAGTTTAATTCTGTCACTATATTTCAAGTTTGATAATGGCACTCTAGTTCAACTCTGTTCACTATATTTCAAGTTAGGTTAATGGCATTCTAGTTTAGTTGTGGTCACTGTGTTTCAAGTTTGATCAATTGCATTCTAGTTCAGTGTTATCCATTGTTCTTTAAGTTGTATCAACTGTCAAAATTAAACTTCACGGCCTTCATTGTTCACAAACTACTCTTGTTCTGACTTTCTATTAATGCATAATCATATGGACAGGAATTAGTGAAATTAGTTTAAGGCCTTGATTGTTTTGCAATCTTTTGCAATTTCACAAATAAGCCTTTTTCCAAAAACTATTCTAGAAAATCTTTAACTTTCGAATGAGGCTTAGTAGTGACAAGTTGAGCTGCAGAATGGATTAGTCTTAGCATTACAAGTTAATTCAGAGTAGAAATCTTATTGTGCTACAAATAATATTTTCCAATTGTGTTCCAATAAACTTCTAGCCATGGATGAGATTCTTTGTAATATTGTAAGATGATTGTTTACTTAGGAGAACCTCATTTGCACTAAATTTGTCCTTTTCTCAAGCTATTCCAACCAATGTTGCAGGAAACGTCCCCCCCCCCCCCCGGGCTCCAAGCCCCGAAACGCGTCCCATACGGATCCGTACAGGATCCGCACCTCGAACCGCGGATCCGAATTTCGAAAACGCGGTTCGCAAAAAAATTTGTGATTCCTGGAAATCTGGATCCGTACGTCCGGATCCGCGTTTCCGTACAGCGGATCCACGGATCGTACGGCGGATCGTCATACGGAAGCGCCGCGATTCTTGTACGGATCCGTACGGATCGCCAGCAGTTCCGTACAGTGTCGTACGGATCCGACTAATGTAGGTCAGAAAAGCGATTTTTTTTATTTTTGTCTTTGGTTGGGTTAGTAGGTGAGTTAGTGCTGAGTTAGGGATAGGATGAAAAAAATATAAGCTCTCTTTTACCTCCTGAAATGACTCAGGATGTTTGAGAGTGGTTCCAGCCTGATCGGACTTCATATGGAGAAAATAGAATTTCATATCCTATTCAAAATTCAGCAGACTTAACAGTTTTCAGGAATTCAGGATCAATGGTATGGTGGCATGTCATTAGATTATATCATGTATGAGGGTATGCGATTAGCATTTAATCAAGAGCACCAAGCCCTATATATACCCTAGTGTTGGTGGTGTTAATTGTTGAACTCCTTTGTCATGTTGTTAGCAAAAAATTACATTTCAATCAAGTCAAAATAATCGATCAAGCATGTTAAGTTCTTTCTACCATATTTTAAGGCTTGCATTAGGGTTTGATCAAAATTGAGCAATTTTGACTAATGTCCCTAGATAATCGAGGTAGAGGCAAAGGCTAGACAAGAGGAGAAGAATCTAGATTATAGATGGTTGATGCATCTAAATGGTTGATGCTCAAATAATTAATCATTAATGTACAATGGATGTCTTATCTATCTTGATTTATGTACAAATATGCATGCTTCCATATCTTCTACAATTAATTTGGTATTTTGGATATTTTTTTAATATAAATGCAAAAAAATAAAAATAAAAAAATATATATATAGTAGACGCTTCCGAGACGCTTCGCTTCCTAGATTTTTTGGAAATGACACTTCGGCGTCCCCGCTTCCAAAAAACGTCCCCGCTTCGTCCCCGCTTCGTGCAACATTGATTCCAACATATTTCTAATGAATGAATTGGATGAGTTCATGTTATGAGTTATTGAGTTCATGTTGTGATTTATTTCCTTGCTATGAGTCATTATCAAGCTTTGTATTTTCTGTTCTTTAGTTCCATACACAGTTTAGAATAGGTTTTGCTCTGTTTTAGTGTGTCCAACAACTTCTCTTAGTTCTTTTACTTTTTAACATAAAACCATAAAACCAAAAACATCAAAAAAAAACACTAAACACAACGCAGTGAGAAACAGATACCTAGGCACATATAGTGCACCTCACTTCAGCGGTTTACTAACCCTAGTTGATAATTTATGACCTCAATTTAGGAACACTAAGTTGAGCACACAATAGTGTCCTCATCAATTTTTATGAAATGTAAAATGTCAATTGCTTTATTATCACAACTTGAAGCACCAAAAATATCATCCAACACTAACGTATGCTTCGTCTCCTTGCAAGGATTTTCATCACAATCTTCTTCATAAGTTGCCACTAAGATGTTGAAGAATATAACTAGTGTCGGTCTTCATAATTGTATTTGAGTCAAGATGTATGAGATGATGAAGAATGTAACTAGTGTCGATCTTGATAACTGTATCTGAGTCAAGATGTATTATATTTGTCAAAAGAAAGAAAAATAAATTTATTTATAAAAGAAAATTATTTATTAGCATGGTTTCATGTTTTATTATTTTATTTTTAGGTCAAAGCCTCCATTGTAGAGCTTCTATGGTTTATGTCAAGAGTCCTTGTCCTTGTCATCATGTAATAGACCCTTCTTGGGCTTTGTATATCAAGAAATAAAATTATTGTGATGTAAATTAAATCCAATAGGCCTCCTCTAGCAAGTCAGCCTCAAAGAAAACAAGTCGGCGTCTTTAACGACAAGTCGGCAGCAAAAGGAGACAAAAACCACTATATATAGGCAGCAACTCAACCTCATTTGGAGCACAAGACAAGCAAGTTCGATCTACAGTTGCTAGAGGGGAAAAATGACAGCGAAATACCTAAAGTAAAGGAGAAAAACCTAGTGAAGAACAAGGAGACACATGTCAAGCCAAAAGAAGCTGAAAATCTCTCTTTTGCCACACGTGCGAGTTTTTGAGTTGTTGCAGGAGAGCCGAAATTTCAGATCTGCAATAGGGCTGAAATTATGGGAGTTGCAGGGTCCAAATTTTGTGTTGTAGTTGGGTTGAAGTTGTTTGACTAGAAGAGACTACTGAAGTTTGGATAATCATTCTGGAAGGCTGAATTGCTGGAGTGAGGAAGGTCTTTTGGTCTAGTCTAAGGTCTTGGATTGTCTCAAATTTGATATGAATCTACTAGTGGAAGAGTTTCACTGGGTTTTCCCCTTCATAGGGGTTTTAGACCTGGTTGGCTGCCTATATCTTGTGTCATTGATCTTCATGTTTTTGATTTGATAATTGCTTGATGACAAGAAGATAAAAGAATAACATAAGTAAATTAATAAGAATACAAGAATATCACGAGTAATTGTCAACATAAGAAAATATTTCTACCTTTCTGATTTTCTAACATGAGTGACACCATATAAAAGAGATTTGACCGCAAGTTTACATGTGAATTTAAATGCACCATTCAAATCATAACAAAGACCATTAATTTCTATGATAGCACCAGTGTAAAAGCTTCAGGGTAGGGTTGTAACAAGTACGACATTGGCTCAAGAATAAAGGAAAACTATTAAAATTTTGATGGTCTATGCTGAAACAATTACTTATTCCAAAACTTCCTTTCTTTGCTGCAAAAATAGTTAAGCAATTGTCGATAGAACATAAACCAAATGCACAATTCAAAACAGCCAAGAACAAGATAAGACTCAGAGAATTTAGGTCCAATGGCCAGGGGAAAACCCAACCAGATTCTTCTTCTATTAGATATCAATTGTTCAGCAAAGATACAAAGTAAAATGAGATCAAGAGAATGAGTAGGTAATGAGTAGGTTCACCCAAATCTGAACAAGATGTAGCATGAAGATCACTTGTAGCAGAAGTTGATGCAAACACTAAATCAACCTTCAAGTTCTGCTCTTACTCTCCAAGTCTCTCTCTCTCAAAATCTTCTTCAAGTTTCTCCAACTCTCTCTTTAGTTCGAATCCTTGTTTCACAATGCACAACTAGTGAGAACGAGATTATATGAGATACATATATAGGAGGAGCAACAAATTTTGGTCATAAAGGAGCAATATACATGCCTTGAGGAGGAGTTACATATGCCATTTAGGGTGGTACACATGCCTTTGTGACTCATGACATTAAGGAGGTACGCATGCCTTTGTAACTCATCCCATTAAGGATGTCTAAAAAGAATCTTTTATGACATGCTTTAATTGTGAGTAAGGGGAATATGTCATGTCTTAATGAGTGCGTAAGAGAGAGAGTAATGTTTGCATTAATGAAAGCATAAGAGAATCTTTATGACAAGACTTTATTGAAAGTGAAATGTATCAATTAAGAGAGAGAGAGAGAGAGAGAGAGAGAGTTATGATGTGCTATGTGAGACATTGAGGTAAGAAGTGATTAAGTGATGAATGTAAGGTGACTTGAAGTTCCTTTTAATAATAATAATGTCATAGTATCATAAGGATAATAATAAAGGTAAGGATAATATTGATGATTAAGTCAAAAATTGAACTATTGAGATTGATTAATGATAAGTTAGGTGATTTTCCAACATCTATACTTGATTACCGATTGATGAAAGCTGATTTACTCTTTTGAATTTTCCTAAAGTCGTGCTTGAGACGCTAGACATGACTTCCTAATTTTAGAAAGTCACTCCAGAATTGTCAGAAATGAAATTTTATTTAAGGAAATTGATCCCCGAGCTGCCAATTTTCAACACTCCCTCTCAGCTAGGTAGGAATTTCTTTTTGTAACAAAGATCTTTGCTTTCTTCGCTCATCTCTGATCATCTCTGCTCTGGAACAATGATATCACAATCTAATGAAGAAGAATCATCATAGAGGAGATTCATCTATCACCCAATATCCACTGATCTTCCCATCTTGACAAGCTTGGGGGGATTATTGCTTGTCAACACATGACAAGGATCGCACACAACCAAGTCTCATCGTTGCGTGGGGGCATTACCACTTGTCAAGGATCACACACAACCAAGCTTTACCACACCCATTGGCCAGATGGGTTGTACTCCCAACAAACCCAACTTGTGGGTAGGATGCATACTAGGGTATACTCTTGGCAAGTCCCAGTCTTGATGGTAGGGGGGGTTACCACTTGTTAACACAAGACAAGGATCATGCACAACCTACAGTTGAGAGTTCCCTCAACCCCAGGAGCTCTCCTGGTTCCATTCCCAACTTGGGAGCTCAAACAAGAGGGAAGAGCATAGCTTAGTGTTCTCGATCATCCATGACCACCCCCACCAAGAAGGGTCACATCCGTCAGTCCAAGCTTATTTCTGAATACCAAGAACTTCCCTTTTGGCAAAGGCTTGGTAGGTATGTCATCTATGTGATCATTAGTTGCAATATGATGGAGTCTTACTGCTCCTCTTTGCGCCATATCACAGATATAGTGATATTCGATCTCAATGTGCTTGGACTTGTCATGGAACATGGGATTTTTTGCAAGTCGAATCCCAATCTTATTGTCACAATATATTACTGTTGTATCTAGCACATGCTCAAACAACTCTCCAAAGAGCTTCCTCAGCCATACTACCTCACAGCTAGCCATGCTAGCAGCAATGTACTCAGCTTCAACTGTGCTAAGGGCTACAGACTTTTGTTTTCTGCTCATCCAAGATATCATGGCAGATCCCAAACTAAAGCACAAGTCTTGGTTATGTGAGATACTTGTCAAGTGGGAGGTATGTCATCATCCTAGCCCTTAAAGATGATCTACAGGCATTTTCAATCCACTTGGGTACCCATGAGGATGTCCTTGTGCCCCCACACCCACTTGGGGGCACCACAAGTTCTTGCTTGGAAAACAAGAGGTCCAGTTTTACATCATGGCACCCCTTGGACTTCATTAGGCCTCCTCATAGGCCCAACGACTTAATATATTGATCATTCTTCCCTCTTGAGAGGCTTATTCTTGTTTTATTGAGCAATTTTGGTGGGCTTGTCACCAAAATATTGTTATTATGCACATTATTTTATTTTAGGGGCATTATTAGAAAGTAGTGCATCAAATGAAGATCTTTCATTTCAAATTTGTAAGCTAACTCCCTCTTACACTGGAGGATAAGAGGTTCTCCACCAGTCAAGAATAAGTAATCAACATATATTACAAAAATCAAAGGCATACGTTGGATCGTCTTGAAATAGAGATTTGGATCAACATTTCTTCTGGTAAAACCAATCTTCATCAAGAAGATATCAAGTTCTTGGGGTTTGTTTCAATACATAAAGAGCTTTCTTCAGTCTACACACACGAGTTTTCTTGTCATGCACGTCAAAGCCTTGTGGTTGCTCCACAAATACTTCTTCCTTGAGAACGCCATGCAGAAAAGTAATTTTCACATCCATTTGGTGAAGAATCTATCCCTGGCTAGCAGCTAGAGCCACAATGGATCGGATGGTAATATATCGAGCAACATGTGCAGAAATCACATCATAGTCTTCTCCCGTTTACTGAGAGAAGCCTCTAGCCACAAATCTAACTTTATATTGTTATGTATGATGTGTTAGTGTCAGTTAGTTCTGCCTGTCACTGTCACCAGTGATCAAATGAGCTCTTTCAATATTTATTATTTTCGTTAGGGTGTCGAGTCAAATTTGTATGGTTTCAGTAGGTCTTCAAATAAAAATTTGGTCACTGGCTAGTGGTGTCTAGGACTATTACTGCTCCTTCCAAAAATTTCACCTGCTAATCATTATCATCTCTCAGTTGCATGAGTCAATATTTCAAAGTCTCCATATTCATTTATGTCATGCCATCATGGTCTTCATTCATCTCAGTGTCTTCATTAGGTCATTAGGATTTAGGTCACCAAAATCAGTCATTTCACCAATAAATCCGGCAAATGGAGTAGTAATAGGGTTTTTGCTCAATAAAGTTTGTTTCAAAGTGTAATTTATGTTTGATAAGATGTAATAAGTCCTAAAGGTTCCTAAGCTGCACAAAAAGTTCCAAAGCTACATATTGTTCAAAACACAAAGAGAAAAGCATGTGGTGGGCCAACCCACTACTATGAAGAAAATGGACTCTTACAAGCTATAAAAGACCATTTCATTCATTTTTCTCATTCATCCTATTGAAAAAGAGCTCTCTCACCTACCAAGGCAACTTCAGCATCCAAGAAGACCCTAAACAAGTGACCACAAGCTACCATGCTGTGTTTTGGAGGTGCCACGCTACATTTTCCCTCCTACGCTGTGTTTTCTTTCCAAGAGGAGCAAATTCAATTTCCAAGGCTTTGCAAAGGATCTCCAAGAGTTCTTCAAGGTTCTACAAGTAAGTTTAAGCCTTGGCAGCCTCCCTTTCAGTTTGTTTTCCTTGATTTCATGATGTAACTCCTCCATAAAGCCCCACGCTGGGTTTTGTGGGAGAGCTTCTCTTTTCAAATTTGCAAGTCAAATTAACCTTCCCATAGTGATTTTGTCTTTCCTCACACTCAAAGACACTATCAAAACAACATCAAGAAGGTTTTTCCTGTTGGGCAGCTCGCTGAGAAGTATACACCACTGATGAAGATCATCATGAAGTACTTCACATGTGAGGGAAGATTTTCTACACTATACAGGTACCATGTCAGACTACTCATACATTTCACAGGAGTAAAACCACTCAATTTGCCCTACTACCTCTACAAGAGTTTGGCAAAGATGGCAAAAAAAGTTCAACATAGGCAAAGTGATCATGAAGTCAACCTCTTTCACCATGCTCTCCTCAAAATCATTGTTTTACACTAGCTTGAACAAAAGAAAATCACTTGGGAAACTTTCATGCAATCGGATGTCTTTTTGCCTTGTGTTAGTCAACCTACTAGCCCTAGCTCACCATCAAGGCCATCAGTATCGTCTAAACATATGGAGGATGGCTCATCTAGCAGAGTTTCAGTAAAAAGGAGGATTGAGGTCACTCAAACATATCAAAGAGGCAAAAGGCTTGTGTTTTCTCCACACATTGAGGAAGGGGCCAAGCCTACATCAGCAGAATAGGGATCACCATCACAGCATGAGGCATATTTGCAGGATGAGGAGCCCATCCATCATGACACTAATATAGTGGACTTCGAGGCCAGTGAAGAGCATGAAACCCTAGAGTAGGTCATCAAGGAGAAAGATGCTCAGATCATGGAACTCAAGGACAATTTGGCAAGGGCTAATTTCATAATTTCCTTCCTAGAGCAAGAGAACAATCAATTGAAGGTAAAGCAGTTATTTTTAGAGAAAAATCAGTTTAAAGCTAGTATGCAAGATGTAAAGGGAAAAGTAGTGGTTGACATTGAAGATTCAGATAAGCATGAAAGGCAGGTGACAAGGAAAAGGCCAAGGCCCATGGGTCTCCGAAGGGCACTTCAGAAAGGAGAACAAAATCCACCAGTTGAAGAGTTGACATTTGAAGAAAGGATAGCCATGGAAATCAATGAAAATAGAGAGTTATGGCTTGACCAAGTGAATTGTCACTTAGAGAAGCTCCTCGACAAAGCCAACAGAGACACCAAGTTGCAAAGGCATATGGCTACCCACTACTACACAAGGAATCAGATTTGCAAAGTCAAAGTCAAACAATTGCAAGCAAAATTGAAGGAAACCCTAATCAGCCAAAAGGAGAAGGGTAAGGTAGACCTGCTTGCTGATGCTTCTCTAATAGCATAGCACACCATATCAGAGTTTCATCTAGCACGTCTGGACCAATTTTGAAAAATTTTGAAAGAAATTTTGCATTTTTGTGAATTTTGGTCAAATTTGGCAATTTTTGAAAACAATCCCACTAGCAAAAACGCAACGTGGACCACGCTGCACTTTATTTGGGGAGGTCCAATGGATGCATTTCTTGCATGGGTGGATTCCTCTTGGCCTATACATCAATCCTAGTCATCATAGTAGCCTTGTCATCAACTTTTGGAGGGTAAAAATGCTCAAAAACAATCAAAAGATGACCTTTCTGCCCTCTCTTTGGAAGCCACGCTGCATTTTCTGAGTAGTCTTGGGAGATTGAGGTTTTGGAAGGCTAGAAGCAACCTTTTTGAGTGCTTGAAGAGCCTATCATGTAGCAGGCATCCAGGGCTATCCACAGTGACTTTCAGATCAGCATTTGGACACCGAGAAGGCCTTCAAAATGCCATTCTCCCAACCACGCTGTGTTTTCCCCAGGAACGTTGTGTTTTCTCCTGAATTCGCTGCGTTTTCTCCAGTATGTGATTTTGCACAGTCAATTTGACCAATGTTGAATTTTACCCATGTAATTGATTAATGATGATGATGTAATGATGTCATGAAGTGTAATTAGGTAGGTAAATAGTAAAGTAGGGAGGATACATGCTTGTAAATGTCAAAAATGGTCAAAGGAATCAGTTTTCCTATCTAGGGGAGAGGTTAGAAACCTCCCTAGTCTTTAGGTTTTAGGTGAGAGGATCAAGTGATCAGCTCCACAACTCATGGATTCGACCCCTAAGAGAGGGGAAATGATATTTTGTCTATATGTATGCTTTCTTAGTCATTTTGATGGTTGGACATCAAAGATTTGAGACCATTGTAGCTTGTGCTTCAGCTTTTATTCAGAAATTCAGAGGAACAGTTGCAGCTATTATCTAGGAATTCATGTGCAATGAGTTATTGATGATGTTTTTTCTCTGTTATAGTCTTTTATGAATGATTTATACATTCTCTTTCCACGCCTTGCTTTCCTCAGTGATCTTCCTAAAAGTTGATAAGCATAATTCTTTCATGGCTCTGTTTTGTTTGGGAAAATCATTTCATTTTCCTTCAATTTTAATGAATTCATGATGCATGCTCATTAAGATCTTCTCCATTGTTTCAAGCCCTACACTACACCGACAAAACACTAATCCATCATTAAAGCATTGCTACCTTGCTCCTTTATATATTTGTAGTTGTAATCCTATGATCATTTGACCTAGCTACATCGTTTCATCCCTGATCTAGCACCAAAATCATCTAACTTTCAAAACCCTAGAGCTGATCTAATTAGCCTAAAATCTACTTCTCATCCAGTCAAACCCTTTGGCTGTGATCTCATAGAGAGAGCCCCCTCTAATTTGGTAGGGCTGGATACCAAACTGAAAGCTTGGTTTGAGGTTACCTCCGTCGGCATCCATTCATCAACCTTGGGACATTTCGGAGGCTAACATTTATGGCGTCGTTGTCGGGGAGCGAGGTGACAGATCTTCCCCGTGAAAGAAAGAAAAGGATCAAATCTAATTGCTGATGGTGAACAGTGATCAGGCACAAGAAGGTTGTGCATTTTTCACCTGGTGACTCTAGTGTCGAAGAATCTAAAGGTTCAAGATTTTCATGGCGACTCCACTTTTCAAGAACCAGTAGTCTAAAGAACTTCTTGGTGACTTCATTGTTGTCAAAATGGATTCAACTGCTCAAAAGGTATGCTCCTATGCATCGAGCTCATATTCCTAGTTTTCTGAATCGTATTCCTTGTATAGATTGGCAAACAACTGTCAAAGTTTAAAGGTCAGGACAGAGAAGATGCTAGTTTGCATTTGGTCAAATTTCATTCTCATAATCACAGACTAAAGATTGAGTTTCTTGAAGATTGTCTAATGAAAATGTTCATGGCTACCTTGGAGGAAAAAGCAAGGAAATGGTATGAAGGTCTACCATCTGCTAGTTTATATTCTCTAAAGGACTTTCATTTAGTTTTCTTTCAACATTATCAAAGCTCTAATTCTTCCTTGTCAATGATTGATAATAGTTGTGAGATTTCCGAAAATTTCATTGAGTTTCTTGAAAATTTGTATGGGGATGAAGAATGTATGGAAGAAGAGATGTTAGAAGCCCTTTGTGATTTTTTCTCCCAACAGAAATCAATAGTCTCCTCCTTGGATGAAACAGACTAGGACCAAGAGAAATGCCAATTCTTGATCTTGAAAATGAAAATCACCAAGCCAGTGTTAACTGCTATAAAACTCAGTTTTCTCCTCTGTCTGAAGATGAAATAGATCAACTCCTAAACAGTCATGTTACAGTCCAAGCTAATGTAGGTTTTGCAGTGTTCACACAGTCAAGAATGTGTGAGTGAAATTTCTTCCATTGTTGAAAATGAAAATTTGAGTTTAAATGATGATAGTCATGAGACTGATGAAACTATACAGGAAGTTGTTGTGAGTAAGCCAATTTGTGATCATGATTTCCTGCAAAGAGATCAGCTAACAAGGACTATTTTCTTTCATGAAGATGATAGGGCTGTCATGTTTAACA
This sequence comes from Pinus albicaulis, assembly GCA_034641835.2. NCBI lineage: Eukaryota > Viridiplantae > Streptophyta > Pinopsida > Pinales > Pinaceae > Pinus > Pinus albicaulis. Next base: position 997,542,926 of record CM076569.1, on the reverse strand, counting down.
ATCTTGAAGAATGTTTTATGTTCAAGTATGATTTAGACTATGAATTTGAGTATAAGTCCGAGAGAGACAGTATGCCAAAGGTAGAATCAGAGTTGTTCATACTTAAAGATTTTACAGCCAACACTCAGATAGCAAAAGGTCATACTTCCCTGTGCCTTCCTATGGATCAACAACCAAGTATTCTTTCAGATCAAAATGAAGGGTATGCTTGTGTTTTTGTTGGATCTCAATACAAGGTAACATTTCAAATTATTGAAGATCCTTACATTGATTTGCTACAGTCAATAGGGATGATGTATTTTCTTGTATTTTTATATCATGAGCACATTTTCAGTGGACACTCGGAGTTGCTTGGCTTTCAGTTTTTCTGCCTGCTCAAGGAAAGTGTGAGTATGATTTCAGTAAGTAGCCATTTGTTGGATTGGTTACACTGGAGTGATCATTTCACATGATTGTACATATGTTTTGAGCAGGTGGGTGGTTGTCATCAGGATTTGAACCCCTCAAGTAAGTTTTGTAAGTTTTTTTTTCAGTTAGAGTCAGTTCAATTTGTCAGTTTGTTTTTAGTTTTGAGTTGGGTCTTTTGATTTTTTACTCTATGCCCAATGGTTAGGCTACTTGGTCTACGGTGTTCTTGACACCTCCAAGGAGCTGCCATCCCCAGTTGGAGCCAATGTTTGTGTCAGTCAGTTATGCTTGTCACCAGTGATCAAATGAGCTCCTTCAACGTTTTTATTGGGGTTTCGAGTCAAATGTTTATGGTTTCAGTAGGTCTTCAAATAAAAATTTAGTCACTCGCTAGTGGTGTCTAGGACTATTACTGCTCCTTCCAAAAATTTCACCTGCTAATCATTATCATCTCTCAGTTGGACGAGTCATTATTCAAAGTCTCCATATTCATTTCAGTCATGCCATCATGGTCTTCATTAAGCTCAGTGTCTTCATTAGGTCATTATGGTTTAGGTCATCAAAATCAGTCATTTCGCCAATAAATCTGACAAATGAAGGAGTAGTAATAGGGTTTTTGCTCAATAAACTTTGTTTCAAAGTGTAATTTATGTTTGATAAGATGTAATAAGTCCTAAAGGTTCCTATGCTGCACAAAAAGTTCTAAAGCTACATATTTTTCAAAACACAAAGAGAAAAGCATGTGGTGGGCCTACCCACTACTATGAAGAAAACTAACTCTTACAAGCTATAAAAGACGATTTCATTCATCCAATTGAAAAGAGCTCTCACTCACCTACCAAGGCAACCTTAGCAATTCAGCATCCAAGAAGCCCCTAAACAAGTGACCACAAGCTACCACGTTGCATTTTGGAGGTGCCACGCTGCGTTTTCCCTCCTACGCTTTGTTTTCTTTCCAAGAGGAGAAAATTCAGTTTCCAAGGCTTTTCAAAGGATCTCCAAGTGTTCTTCAGGGTTCTACAAGTAAGTTTAAGCCTTGGCAGCCTCCCTTTCAGTTTGTTTTCCTTGATTTCATGGTGTAACTCCTCCATAAAGTCCCACGCTGCGTTTTGTGGGAGAGCTTCTCTTTTCAAATTTGCAAGTCAAATTAACCTTCCCATAGTGATTTTGTCTTTCCTCACACTCAAAGACACTATCAAAACAACATCAAGAAGGTTTTTCCTGTTGGGCAGCTCCTTGAGAAGTATACACCACTGATGAAGATCATAATGAAGTACTTCACATGTGAGGGAAGATTTTCTAGACTATACAGGTACCATGTCAGACTAATCATGCATTTCTCAAGGGTAAAACCACTCAATTTGCCCTACTACCTCTACAGAAGTTTGGCAAAGATGGTAGAAGTTCATCATAGGCAAAGTGATCATGAAGTCAGCCTCTTTCACCATGTTCTCATCAAAATCATTGCTTTACATGAGCTTGAACAAAAGAACATCACTTGGGAAACTTTCATGCAATCGGATTTCTTTTTGCCTTCTGCTAGTCAGCCTACTATCCCTAGCTCACCATCAAGACCATTAGTACCATCTAAACATATGGAGGTTGGCTCATCTAGCAGAGTTTCAGTGAAGAGGAGGATTGAGGTCACTCAGACATATCAGAGAGGAAGAAGGCTTGTGTTTTCTCCACAAATTGAGGAACGGACCAAGCCTACATCAGCAGAACGAGGATCACCATCACAGCATGAGGCATCTTTGCATGATGAGGAGCCCATCCATCATGACACTGATATAGTGGAATTGGAGGCCAGTGAAGAGCATGAAACCCTAGAGTAGGTCATCAAGGAGAAATATGCTCAGATCATGGAACTCAAGGACAATTTGGCAAGGGCTAATTTCATAATTTCCTTCCTAGAGCAAGAGAACAATCAATTGAAGGTAAAGCAATTATTTTTAGAGAAGAATCAGTTTAAAGCTAGTATGCAAGATGTAAAGGGCAAAGCAGTGGTTGACATTGAAGATTCAGATAAGCATGAAAGGCAGGTGACGAGGAAAAGGCCAAGGACCATGCGTCTTCGAAGGGCACTTCAGAAAGAAAGAGAACAAAATCCACCAGTTGAAGAGTTGACATTTGAAGAAAGGATAGCCATGGAAATCAATGAAAATAGAGAGTTCTGGCTTGACCAAGTGAATTGTCACTTAGAGAAGCTCCTTGACAAGGCCAACCGAGACAACAAGTTGCAAAGGCATATGGCTACCCACTACTACACAAGGAATCAGATTTGCAAAGTCAAAGTCAAACAATTGCAAGCAAACTGAAGGAAACCCTAATCAGCGAAAAGGAGAAGGGTAAGTTAGACCTGCTTGTTGGTGCTTCTCTAATAGCATAGCACACCATATCAGAGCTTCATCTAGTATGTCTGGACCAATTTTGAAAAATTTTGGAAGAAATTTTGCATTTTGTGAATTTTGGTGAATTTTGGCAATTTTTGAAAACAATCCCACTAGCATAAACGTCGCGGGGGCCACGCTGCACTTATTTGGGGAGGTCCAATAGATGAATTTCTTGCATGGGTGGATTCCTCTTGGCCTATACATCAATCCTAGTCAGCATAGTAGCCTTGTCATCAATTTTTGAAGGATAAAAATGCTCAAACACCATCAAAAAATGACCTTTCTACCCTCTTTTTGGAAGCCACGCTACTTTTTCTGAGTAGTCATGGGAGATTGAGGTTTTGGAAGGCTATAAGCAACCTTTTTGAGTGCTTGAAGAGCCTATCATGTAGCAGACATCCACGACTATCCACAACAACTTTCAGATCAACATTTGGACACTGGGAAGGCCTCCAGAATGCCATTCGCCCAACCACGCTACGTTTTCTCTTGAATTCGCTCCGTTTTCTGCATTATGTAATTTTTCACAATCAGTTTGACAATGTTGACTTTTACTCATGTAACTGATGAATGATGATGATGTAATGATGTCATGAAGTGTAATTAGGCAGATGAATAGTAAAGTAGGGTGGATAGATGCTAGTAAATGTCAAAAATGGTCAAAGGAATCAGTTTGTCTATCTAGGGGAGAGGTTAGAAACCTCCCTAGTCTTTATGTTTTAGGTGAGAGGATCAAGTGATCAGCGCCATAATTCATGGATTCGACCCCTAAGAGAGGGGAAATGATATTTTGTCTATATGTATGCTTTCTTAGTCATTTTGATGGTTGGACATCAGAGGTTTGAGACCATTGTAGCTTGTGCTTCAGCTTTTATTCAGAAACTCAAAGGAACAGTTGCAGCTATTATCTAGGAATTCATGTGCAATGAGTTATTGATGTTGTTTTTTCTCTGTTATAGTCTTTTATGAATGATATATATATTCTCTTTCCATTCCTTGCTTTTCTCAGTGATCTTCCTAAAATTTGACAAGCAGAATTCTTTCGTGGCTCTGTTTTGTTTGGGAACATCATTTCATGTTTATTTCCTTCAGTTTTAATGAATTCATGATGCATGTTCATTAAGATCTTCTCCACTTTTTCAAGCCCTACACTACACCAACAAAACCCTAAGCCATCACTAAAGCATTGCTACCTTGCTCCTTTATATATTTGCAGTTGTAACCCTTTGATCATTTGACCTAGCTACCTGGTTTCATCCCTGATCCAGCACCAAAATCATCAAACTTTCAAAACCCTCGAGCTAATCTCACTAGCCTAAAATCTACTTCTCATCCAGTCAAACCCTTTGGCTATGATCTCATAGAGAGAGCCCTCTCTGGTTTGGTAGGGCTAGCTACCAAACTGAAAGCTTAGTTTTAGGTTACCTCCGTCGACATCCATTCCTCAGCCTTGGGAAGTTGTGGAGGCTAACATGATGGACTCATATTCTTCATCCATTGCATCCTTCCATACTTGAACTTTTACTGCTTCTTCAAAAGTGCATGGTTCGGCCTAAATAATGTTGCTCATGGCTACAACGTATCTCTGGAACCAGCAAGGTTTCTCGCTTTCTCGGAAGGTTCCTCTGGGGCCAGTCTCTATCAGCATCCAGTAGAGTGTCACAAAGCCATAATGGCCTCTTTCTAGAAAGAGGATCACTTGAAGGAGGATCCAAGGGGTCCATGGGCTCCATGGGTTCCTCAGCAAGATCAAGCTTAAGCTCAGGATCTTCTTGAGCATCCAAGGCATCATCCTGACTTTCAACATTAGTAGGAGGAGTGTTTCTTATCTTTCCAAGAGCTGCATCTTCATCAAATGTTACATCCTTACTAAATTCTTAGTTCTTTGACCATGCACGTATATTTTGTAAGCTTTAGCATTTTCACAATAACTAACAAACATACCTTTCTTACCTGAAGCTTCCAGCTTGGTCCTCTTTTCCTTTGGCACATGAAGGCAGCCAAAGATCCTCAAGTGCCCGACTTCAGGCTTTTCACTAGTGAAGACTTCTTCAGGGGTCTTGTTGTTAAGGCTTGGTGTGGAGATCTATTTTGGACATAGACAACAGTGTTAGCAACTTCTCCCCAAACAAAATTTGGTAGCTTATGATCATGAAACATAGCTTTTTCTGCTTCCATGATGGTTTTGTTGTTTCTTTTGGGCACACCATTTTGTTCTAGGTTATATGGTACAGTGGTCTCTTTCCTGATTCCAACTTCTTTGCAGAAGTCAATGAAATCATTTGAAGTGAACTCTCCTCTGTTGTCAAATCTGAAGATTTTGATCTACTTTCTAGTTTGTTTTTCTACCGGAGCTTTAAAGTCTTTGAACATATTAAATGCTTGACTTTTGTTTTTCAAAAAGAAAATCCAAGTTTTGCAAGAAAAATCATCCACAAATATTATATAATACAAGTAGCCACCAAGAGAAGTTATCAGCATAGGTCTACATAAATCAGAATGTACAAGATGAAGTACCTGACTGAGTTTGCATTTGCTTGAAGGGAATGGTCCCTTTACATGCTTTCCACTTGCACACCCTTGGCAAACTCTAACGTGATCCAATCTAATCTTCGGCATTCTGGAAACCATCTTTCTCACATGGGGCAATGCTTTATAGTGCAGATGAGCGAACCTTCGGTGCCAAAGTTCACATTGATGATTGTTGTCATGAATCAGTGCATGCATTGGTCTTCCATTGACTTTAGAGAGACCTTCAAATTTTGATCCTAGAGTGAAAGCATCTCTCATGCTAGATCTCATTGGGCAAGTGAGTATTTTTCCATTTATGAAAGCAACTTTCATCCCTTTATCTTCTAAAGCACATATAAATACAAGATTCTTTTTTAGACCAGGTACATACAAAATTTCTTAAAGAGATATAGTTTTACCTCCATCCAGATGAAAAGAAACAGAACTGGATCCTTTTATAATAGATGTAGAGTTATCTCCAACTATGATTTTAAGATTTGTCTCCCTCTCAACCAAATTTGAGAGAACATCATTATAACTAGTAAAGTGCCTTGAAGCACCACTACCAACCAACCAGGTATCACAAGAATCTACACGACAAAAACTAGAAAGAGCATAAACAAGAAAGTACTCTGATTGTGTCTTAATGGCATTGTTATCATACCTTGCATTCCTTGATGTCTTGGAAGAACAGTGGCTTTCTTTACGAACAGAAAGAGTTTCTCTTCTTCTTCTATAATCAAATCTGAAGTTGTTGCTACAATTGTTGAAGTTGGATCTTCGGTTCTTTTGTTTTCAGGACAGTCACGGGCATAGTGGCCATGTTTATGGAAGATGTAGCTGTGATATTCCCACTTGGTATTTTGCTAAGTGAAATATCAATTTTGACCACTTTTGCTAAAATGCATGGTTGCACTAAGGAAATGTGGGTTTAGAGGTCCCACGTGTGATTTTGGCTTTAGAGCATACCCAAACATTAGAGCTGGGAGGAAATATTGTGGCCTTAATGGAGTGTAGGGGCCACCACATGGAAATTACATCCCACATGAGGAATACGCTCCCATTGGAGCAGAATCGGTGGGGGAAAGTCGAGTTGGGCCTACATGGGCATTTTGGAGGCTTTTTGACAAAAAGAGAAAGCACTCATTTAGTCATTCATTCATCATTTGCAAACCTATCTTTTGACATAGCACGCTTGAGCTGAAGCCAAGTCTGCAGGTGTTGTTTAACACACGAGTGTTTCCGAGCGGAAATCTCAAAACTTGCTTCGATGGACTTCGAGTGCCAGCCAAAGGAAGGAGTCTTATCTGTTTCCAGTTCGTACCAGCAGCAGGGAGTTCGATTACAAGGATAGGTTCAGCTACAACAACACAAGGATTATGCAACTCTTGGTGGAGGCACTCCAGGAGGTTGATGAGTGAAGGGTGGTTGAGGCTAAAACTTGAGGAGGAGGTCGAGGAAGTGTTTTAGTGGGGATTGCAGCTATTTTGGAAGCCATTTGCAGCAGGATTTACAGGTGGGTCGAATTACCTAGCAGCAGAGCCATTAAGGGGAAATAGGGCCGAATTTCCAAGGTCAAACATTGGCCAAATCCTTGGTGGCTTATTCTGGGTATTTGGTAGAGAGTCTGGGATTAATTTCCCGAAATTTTCTAAGCACCAGAGAGGGCCCTAGCAGCAGTTCTACTCATCTAGCAGCGTATTTCTGAGCAACTCCAGCACAGAGCCAACTATAGCGCAGCAGCAGATCAGAGAGGGGTGCCATATCTTTCATTTGGCCTTTGTTAGCTTGCCTTGAGAAAGCCCAGGTGCACTCTTTCCAACACCATATTGTACTTTCACATTTATCAATAAAATGGCTCAACAACGCAGATTTTGGAGTGATTATATGGTCTAATTGTGTGTTTTATTTTTCGTGGTTTTTATGTCTATGCATGCTTTGTTTATTACTGTAAAATTTCCTTATGGATATTACAATAGCATTGAACTTCTGATAAGTCCTTTTTCCATTTATAGGAATTGTTGGATCTAGGAGCAAACTTTCCTGAAAAATGATGACCTCTTCTTCCTTTCTGCTTCTTGCCTTGGACAACAAAGGCAGTATGTTCTCCCTCTTCATGCTTGGGAATTCCTCCTCTAGAAATCATTTCAGCCTCTTCTTGACTGCACTTTCCCAAGAGCTCATCAAATGTGGGAAACTTATCACTATTGCAGATGGTAGTAATAAAAGTCTCCCAAGTAGGAGAAACACCTCCAAGCGCCAGCTCTTTATCAGAAACAATTTGACCAACAGTTGACAGTTGATCCTTGATTTTTGATATCTTCATGAAATATGCTTGAATGGTCTCCGTTCTATTCATCTTAATGTCCTTGAGTTGATTCTTCAAAGCAAGGATTTGACTCAAGTTGTTTACTTAATACATTCCATCAACTTGTCATACATTTCCTTAGGTTTCTTCAAGTTGGAGACATAGGTGATGAGATGGTCTCCCAGAGAATCAAGGATAATCTTTTTATTCTTGACTTCCCTTTCTTGTATCTAGCCTTGATAGCAAATTTTGAATTTTCTGGTGGTTCTGCTACCTCACCTTCAACATATTCCAGTACATCATGTTCCTCAAGAGTAATATTCGATCTTACCTTCCATGGACCAAAATTTGAAGCATCATTCAGCTTCTCTCCATTCATGAAGTAAGAAGAAGACATCTTGATCTAGTCAAACAAATTTCAGCACCATCCAATAGACTGCAGAGTTTGTTCAGTGCACGTCCCATTTTGTCCACCTCCTTGCCAATTCTTATTTACACCCACATTGTTGCACTCGTCCATTACCCATAAGTCATAGTTCTCGTTAGCCCCACTATAGTATTTTCGTTATTATTTCTTATTTACCTTATTATTGACCTGGAGTTGCAGCAGAGGGGGAGGTGTATTTCTCTATCTTATTTTCTAGAGTTGCTCTCCCTATTGGAAAGTGTAACTAGGTTCGGTCTTCATAAATGACTATGTAATTATGAATTTATGTAATCAAGAAGACAAAGATAATAAAATGAATTTTGTAAAGCTTGCCTCATGGGTTTCAAGAGCAAGGAGCTTTTATTATAGGTGAAAGACTTCTTCTTGAGGTCTTTAGGAGTTTTTCGTCTTGTCATAAATATAATTTAGAGTCATGTATGTGAAGTGATGTTACACTTGTAAAGGGACAAAATATTGATGTAATTTTATGCTCCAAGACCTTGTCAACTAGCCTCTTGAAGTCAGCTTAGAATATACTAGAAGTCTCCTTGATAAAGTCGGCTCACACTCATGAGATCATGTCGGCCTAGAGCTAGGAATAGTCCCTATATATAAGAGAGGAATGTGGCCTCATTTGAAGAGAAAAAATTCGGATAAGTCTGAAACAGAAGTGCGAGGACAAGTCTGTAATAAAAGAGCAAAGGAAGTAACTGTAATTGGAGTGAAGTGGGAGGCATCTCAGCGAAGAAAGAAGGGTTCACATATATCATTGTTTTGGGTCTACACTCCTCTCGCATATCTCAAAAAAGGGCAGAGAGTATATATAGTGTGAAGGAAGGCAACCTCAGTGCACACACAGTTCGGTCTTGAGCTGAAAGGAGTCATGTATATATCTTTGTCTTGGGTAAGCATGTATCGAGCATAACTCAAAAGGGAGCCGAAGGTGACTGCTGTAAGAAGGAAGGCTACTACAACATGAATAAAGGTTCAATCTTCGACTTGAGAAATATCTAAAGGGTGCTGAAGGTAGGCCGAAAAGAAGACACTAGGAGGCCAAGGATAAGATCAAAGAAAGAGCAGAAAAGAAGGACATTGTCTAGGGCTAGGAACCGAGTTCTTCCTAGTACTAGTGCAGAGCAGTACAGAAAGGAGGGATCAGCTAGAGAAGTTGACAAGAGCAGTGACAAAGGTCTTGGAGGCATTCTAAGGTCAAGGGTCTAGGACATGGTCATGATACTTGTCAAGTGAAGATCTAGAAGAAGAATTACTTTCGGGTTTTCCTCTCCAAGAGGGAGAGGTTTTGGCCTTGGCTTGAAGAGCCAAAATTCTGTGTCTCTTGTATTTTGATAATTATCTTGGTGAAGAATATAATAAGCTAATGAAGAACAAGATATAAGTAATAGAAGCATAACAAGTATAACAGAAGCAGTTATCAAGTAAGAGAATTGAATTAAATACGCCCTATCAAATTCTCAACACTCCCGTTAGGGAGAGGGTCTCCTGTGTATTGGCTATAGTGAATCAGCACCTCCTATTCATGGGGCATGGATAAAAGGGTAAACTGGGTTTGGTGCTATTAGGAAAGATCCTAAGTTTTTATTGGTTGGGGAATTTATAATTAGATTAATGAAAGAACTACTTATCAAGAGAACCTATCAGTCCTATTGTAGAAATATCGATGAGATCCCTTGATATTAACAACTGCATTTTCCAGCAGAAAATAGGAGCAACAAGTGATATTTCAATAGAAAATAGAAGGATGACAATTCTTATCTTATTGGGCTTGTCTTCACCAAAGCTCTGAAACCATGTTAAAATTTTGATGTTCTATGCTGAAACAATTACTTATTCCAAAACTTCTTCTTTTATACAATATTAGTTAAGCAATTGTAGATAGAACATAAACCAAATGCACAATTGAAGACAACCAAGAACAAGATAAGACACAGAGAATTTAGGTCCAATGACCAGGGAAAAATCCAAAAGGGGAAAACACAACCAAATTCTTCTTCTATTAGATACCAATTGTTCAGTAAAAATACAAAGTACAATGAGAGATCAAGAGAATGGGTAAGTTCACCCAAATTTGAACAAGTTGTAGCATGAAGATCACTGGTGGCAGCCGCTGATGCAAACACTGAATCAACCTTCAAGTTATGCTCTTACTCTCCAAGACTCTCTCTCTCACAATCTCCTTCAAGTCTCTCCAACTCTCTCTCTCAAGTTCGAATCCTTCTTTCACAATGCACAAGTAGTGAGAATGAGATGATATGAGATACATATATAGGAGGAGCAATAAATTCTGGTCATAAAGAAGGAGTAATATACATGCCTTGACGAGTTACATATGCCATTTAGGAAGGTACACATGCCTTTGTAACTCATGCCATTAAGGAGGTACACATGCCTTTGTAATTCATGTCATTAAGGAGGCGTAAGAGGAATCTTTTATGAGATGCTTTTATTGTGAGTAAGAAGAATATGCCATGTCTTAATGAGTGCGTAAGAGAGAGAGTAATGTTTGCATTAATGAAAGCGTAAGAGAATCTTTTATGAGACTTTAATGAGAGTGAAATGTATCAATTAAGAGAGAGAGAAAGAGTTACAATGTGCTATGTGAAACATAGAGGTATGAAGTGATTAAGTGATGAAGGTAAGGTGACTTGAAGTTCCTTTTAATAATAATAATAATGTCATAGTATCATAAGGATAATAATAAAGGTAATGATAATATTGATGATTGAGTCAAAAATTGAACTATTAAGATTGATTAATGATATGTTAAGTGATTTTCCAACATCTATACTGGATTACCAATTGATATAAGGTGATTTACTATTTTTGGAAAGTCATACTTGAGATGCTAGACATGACTTTCTAATTTTAAAAAGTCACTCTAGAATTGTCAGAAATGAAATTTTATTTTAGGAAATTCATCCCTAAGCTGCCTATTTTCAACAAAAATTTCATAATTTAAGTGTGCATATCAGCCATTGGTGGTGTAGAATTGCATAACCAAAGGACAATGATACAGTCTGCCAGATTTCATTGTTTAAGGCTTTGTATACCCATTGACAACAAAGCATGCATAAAACTGGCATGAATAGATGAGATAAGGCCAAGGATAGACTTCTCATGTTGGACGCTCAAGTAGACCAAAGACAGCTATGAATAAAATGTAAGACCTTCTAATTTAGGTGCTTTATCTTGTTAGAAAAGGAATACCAAGGACAAGTGTTCATAAGGCTTGGTGTCTGGCCTGGGAAAGGGTGTCCTAATTTGACCCCCTTTACTTAACTTTATGGGAAATAAAGTTAAATTGAGTTTATAAGACATAAAGTAACATTAAGAGAAATAAAGTCATAAAGTGAGTTTATAAACATAAAGTTACTTTAAGAGAAATCAAATCATAAAGTGACTTTATAAACATGAACATAAAGTTACTTTAAGAAAAATGACGTCATAAAGTGACTCTATAAACATAAAGTCATAAAGTACATTTTGAATAATTAATGAAAAGCGAACCAAGGGGAAAAGGTGTTTCATGGGTCAATGAGAGATTAGATCTCCACCCTTGACCTAAATGGCTAAGATCTAATCTCAACCATTAGATCTTAGGGTTAGGTCTCTCTTCTTAATGAGAGAACAAAAGGGAAAAAGCAAAGGGGAAAACACACCATTTTCACATTTCTTCGTGCGAGTAGAGGATAAGAGAGCAAGGCTAGAGGAGAAAGGACTGTACAACAGAGAAAGGACAAAGTACATAGTATAGCAGCAAGGAAAATAGCACATAGTCTAAGGGCAGAAGGAGGCTCGAATCCCAAGAGATCCTCTTGATTATTTTCCTGAGCACCAGCACAATTTTCAAGGCAATCTCGGCTGCTTTTATTGTAGAGAACCAGCACAAAAATCTAGGGACTGACATACATTTATTGTTGTCAAAGCTGGCTCGAAATTTGAAGGTGTAGGCCACATTTATTGCAGTTTGATAGGCACAGAATTTGAGGAGCAGTGTTGCACAAATTTCGAGACAGCCAACATGAATATCTGTGAGCTGGGTGTGATTTTTGAGGCTACTGAGTGCGATTTCAAAGGGAGTTGTGCACGGATGTCAAGGGACTGACAGAGAGTTAATTGGCACAAATTTCTGTGCGAGAATAGCACAGAAACTGAGGCAGTCCGGCAAGAAATTAAAACAGCAGCTACAACACATTCTCCAAGGAAATTCAGTCCATGAATGTCAAAGGTGTTGAAATTTGGTACCGGAGGACAGGTGGTTCCCTAAGGCTTTGATCTTTGGCCTAGGGAAAAGTGTCCAAAAGAATTTAATTTTTCTCCTAAAGTGGCTTTATAATTTTTATAAAGTCAAATCTAATTTAAAAGTGACTTTATGTGATAAAGTTACTAAAGTCTAATTTTAAAGTGACTTTAATAAAGTCAATGTAAAATTAGAAAGAAAAAGTGACTTTGGAAATAAATGACTAAGTGGGTCTTTATTAAAGTGGGGTGAATTAAAAAATAGAAAGTGAGATTTAAATGAGCATTTAATCTCAGCCCTAGATCTCAATCTATCTCAGCCATTGGATTTAGGGATTCCCCAAAAGTCACTTAGGGTTAGGTTAAAGGAGGAAAAGGTCATTGATTCTTTCATGAGCAGATTGGGAGAAGGAGAGAAGGAGAGCAAGGGAGATTTCTGAGCAGAGAGGAGAAAGAGAGCAGCTGATAGAAACTTCAGCAAAGTCCGTACAGCAGCAAGGAGGCACGGGTTCCAAGGCAGAAATCCATACAGCAAGTGTTGGGCACATTTTTCGAAGGAGAGAGGCACAATTTTCAAGGAGAACCGTACAGCAGCTTCAGCATTTAATTCTGGGCAGATTCTGGGCACAGAAATCGAGGAGAGAGACTGCTGCTTGGTGGTACAGAATTATGGAAATCCGTACAGCAGCCGTACAGTCAGTTTCGGCACAGATTTCGAGGCAAAGGAGCGCAGATTTTGAGAAGCAGCTGGGTTTTCCGTACAGTCCGTACAGCAGTACGGTCGTACAGTTGGGCACAAAAATCGAGAAGCTCATTTTAGCATTTAATGCTGTCATAAATGCTGTAAAATTTCTGTTTTGGGTTTTTACTGTTTTGCACGTTTTCCAAGGCGGAGTGAATGCACGGAAATCGAGATAAGTACTGTTGTTTAGTTGCTGGAATTTTTGCTGTAATTTCTGCCTCTCTGTAAAAGTATTTTCAGAAATAAGAAGGAGCTCTCAAGACTGGTTTTCCCCAAGAGTTGTAGGGGGTTTTTCCAGGGTCACCTTGACCAAAAATCTCAGTGTTCAAATGTGTTGAATGACTGTTTCAGCTCGCTGTGTGTTTTGTTTTATTTCTGCAGTTTCAGCATTCTGTAAAAGTTTTCCAGAATTTGTGTTTCAGCAAAGTAATTTGTGTTTCAGCAAAGTAACTTGTGTTTCAGCAAAGTGATTTATGTTTCAGCAAAAAAAAAATTATTTTTTCCTGAGTGTTGAATGTAAGGACATGGGAAAGGGCATTTAACCAAAAGGAGAAATAAGTGACACTGAAACCGGGGTTGGAAAACAGAAAATTTCTACAAAAGGAGGTAAGTATAAATTATTGTTGCCATTTAATGCTATAAATTTCTCTAATAAGAAATAAAAATATTCCTCTCATTGGTTTTCCCTTCGGGGTTTTTCTAGGGTCTTCGGACCAAAAATCACTACGTTAAATTTGTGTGACTATTGCTTTTATTGTCAGTGAAAGTGAGAGTGGAGTAGGCTAATGTGTTGAATGTTTTAGCAAATAGTCATGTTTGAAAATAGCAGCATAAATCTATGTTGGGTTGGGCATTAAACCGATGTGATTTCTAAAACTGAAATCGATTGGGCCTTCAAATTTCTACATATCTCAGTCTGAAAATAGCTGGTGACAAGCAGTAACAAAGGCCTTCAATGAAGTGTTGAATTTTGTAGCTATGGTCGGTCTTCATAATCATTCTTTTAGCCCTCAAAAATTAAAATACAAAGAATAAAACTATGTTTTTATATTAAAATAAAAGAGGGAAAATCAAATTTTTAATTTCAAATTCTTGCCTCCAAAATGTTAAGTCAGCTCCTATTTTTCAAATCAGCCCAGCCCAAGGGTCACACCACTTCAGGAAACCCAATCACTATATATTGCCACTTAACCTTATCACTTCAAAGGCAATTCAGATCACCATCTGAGGCAGAGTAAGGACGGATCTGAGGCAGAATAAAGACAAATTTGTAGCAAACCAGAAAGTTGAATCTGAGGCTTGAAGAAAGAAAAATCTCTGAAGCAGACTGAATTTCTGAGGCTAATAGAGGGCAATTTGACAAGGTTTGACCTGGGTTTGGTTACTGGTCAGTTTGACTTGATTTTTCTAGAAATTTCAGATTGCATTTCTTGTTGAATTGGACAAATTTCTCTAAGAAAAGGTTGTTGGGTTCTCCCCCTGGTTTGGGATTCTCCTAGGATAAATTTCGTGTTTCTTGTGTTTGGTTGTCTCTTCATGATCCTGTTGTCTTTATTGTTTTATTGTTGAGATTTTTTATGCGTAATTAGTTAATGATGAATGTGATACAAGACAAATTAATGAGGTAATCAGTGGAAGTAATTATCAATCTAGGATATCATGAAAAATCATCATAAAGCACACTAGCTGGCCATGAAATAGAATACATAAAATCATGATGGACACTAGAAAGGTATCCAAGCATGCATTAGAATAACATATGGCATTCATAAAAAGGGCCACAAATTAAGAGCTCAATCTCAATTTCATCTCATCCCAAAATATCATCTCAATGAATAATACATGCCAGGGCTTCGAAACTGATTTTCATACTTCTCATTTCCTAGATCTATAAGTGGTTTGGTGATATCTGATCTAGCCTCTTCATATCTGGTGTCTACACACCTAAATCTTCCAACAACATTTTGGTTTATGCAGATTTGATGTTTCGTAGGTCTTTCAGAAGTTTTCAGACTTCATTGTTGTTGGAAACACTGAGAGGAGGTGAATCAGTGTTTCTTAGCAATTAGCACTTTATTAATCTTTTTCAGAGCATTAGTTATTCTTCAGCATTATTATTATTATTCTTTACCATATAGAAAATGCAGTAGGCAACACCATATAACAATGCAAAAAGATAAAACAGTAGACACAAGATTTTAGGTGGAAAACCCCCTCCGGGTCAAAAATCACCAAACGCTTCTTAGTAATTGTCTTATTCTTCTCTTAAAAAGAAAAGATTAATTACATGAAGCTCTCAGTCACAACTGAAGGAAGCCACAACCTCTTGATTTACAGGCTACAACCTATGGAATGCTACTACACCCTAATATCCTACTGCTACCGGAAGGACACCCCTACGCCCTGTGAGTCAAGCCACAACCTAAAGAGTGCCCCAAGACACTGTTTGCCAACTGTTGTCAAAAGGAAGCTTTGTCGTCCTGTATTTTATCAGCCCCAACTGAAAGGATGCCACAACGCCATATGTTAGTTACGAGTTCTCAGGGCCCAACCTGAAGGTGACTCCAATCACCCTAAAGAGTCAACATACCATGTTTCACAATTTTCAGACTAGATCCCCCTATGCTCTAAATCAATATAAGAAAGTTGAATAGAAGATATTGTTGTATTGTATATCCTGTCAAATCCTGGTAGCCACCGACCACACTGCACAATATTGTCCAAACTTATCACTGCACAATGTTTCTCACTACATATCAAACCCTGACTGTCAACGTTGCCAAATCAATTGATAACTGCACAATCTAATCACTGCTCATCATTGTACAAACTAACACCACTGACCACTGCATGTCACAAGCCACTCCACATCACTACTGAACCACTGCACTGCGAATGAATAGATGAGCGTTCATGAGCTCACAACACTGGCTACCAACATTGTACCGAACTGCCTGTACTACTGCAAATGTTGAACCCAAATATCTGATAATGGCATACTCCAAGATGCCTCAGGTCATCCCTATGACCTGCTACCAATGCTCTCAAGCTCTGCCCACGGAGAGCTACAATCATATGTCGTTTCACTGCTGATCATTGATCATAAACTGTTGTCCATTTTAACGTCAATAAATTGTACAAGAAGATGATATTGTCCCCAAAGACCTGCTGCCCTGTAAGGTCATAGTTAAGTCACTTATAGCTAAGACAGTACAACCTCTAGGTCATCGCTATAAGACATCTAGAACAAATCCCTAGAGTCACAATTACAGGTATATATGAAGTGTAAGATCACTAAAGGTCAGATCTAATAGGTCAAGGTAGTGTGTCAAATCAACATGTCATATATGTGTTCATTACATATGTCAAATTAGGGTCACTTAACTCTATAGATCAGGTATTGTAATCATAATGGTTTTATTGTCATAGCCAATCATATAGCAAACAGAATTATCTAAGGTCACAATTGATTCACAAGATCTTTTTCATGTCATCAAATCTTTATGTGAGAAGTTAAGTCATGATAAGGTTTATCACAGTTTGATCACTGTTACTAAGAGTCCTTAAGATCACTATTAAGTCATAGTCAAGTCTATCATTATATGCCATTGTCACATCACATAAAGACTAACATTCAATATATAGTTAATGCACATGTCTAGGTATATGACATTTCAAAGGTCATGTAAAATGCTTTATATTCTCAGTTATATATATTTATATCCCTTGTTTCGCAAGGTCACATAAGGTAAGTTTTTGTCACTGTACTTGAATTGCAATGAGAGGTTTATCAACAATATGCATACTGGTTACTTCAACAAAATTCGAAGTCAATGATTGGCTTAGTGCATGATATTAATGACGAACCCCTTACAACCATTGTCTTATGGTGAGAAACAATGTCATATATTGACAACTATAGGATGATGAAACTTCCTATATATTGTTGTTCAAATTACTGTTACCAAGCA
The DNA here is from genome assembly GCA_034641835.2 of Pinus albicaulis. NCBI lineage: Eukaryota > Viridiplantae > Streptophyta > Pinopsida > Pinales > Pinaceae > Pinus > Pinus albicaulis. The sequence goes on along the minus strand of CM076569.1, from coordinate 997,525,909 downwards.
CTATTATCACTGTTTTCGACTGTCCTAAAAAATGTTGATGCTTTTGCCTTTATAGTTTGAGATAAAGTTTGAAATATCACTGCTATATTGACTCATGTTGTCATATCAACAATTTATCAATAATAAGGTCCGTTGTACCCAAATTAAAACTTATCAAACTCAAAATAACCTACGTTGTAATATCCCAAATGGGATATTTTGACTCATTTTGTAGAAATTCACTTAACCAGAAATTTTCCATAGAATTATCATTCATTTCACAGAAGATTGCCATATACATAAAACAATAGAGCAAATGCAATTTCAATAACACATTGAACAAAAATAATCTCAGACTTCATTATAATAAATAGTTGAAAGAGTGTACATGATGATATAGCTGAAATATTTGAGATAGATAATCTGGTCTCCAAAACTGATCTACTCTGATACTGAAGCCGGCGCTCCCAAAACTAAACTGAAATCAATCACTACACCTGTGAATTCTGGCTGAATCCACCAAGGAGATGAGGTGGGTTTTCGTCCACTCTCACCAAGATCACCCGAAGGTTTTCATCCTGGGGCTACTACTGAAGTAAAGTCGGGCCTCCCAAAACTAAACTAAAATCAATCACTACACCTATGAATTCTAGCTGAATCCACCAAGGAGATGAGGTGGGTTTTCGTCCACTCTCACCAAGATGACCCGAAGGTTTTCGTCCTGGAGCTACTGCGGAGTAGAGAACTGAGATCTCAACCCTCTCCACAAGAAGAAATCATAAATCCAAGATGATCCTCCAATGGCCTCCTCCTCTTCTTTTATAGATATGATGGACCTCTCTAGAACCTCCTATTATTATTTTAATCATGGAGCACTTTTCCCTCTTTTATTCCAATTAAAATATTCTTTTTAATGCAGAAAAAGGGAAAATTGGCCACCATGTCTCCTCAAGTCACTGAAACTCCCATCTAACCTTCTCATCATCATGTAGATATTCTCGTTCTGGTTCCAAGGAGCTATTACACTAAGGTGTTCTATCAACTATTCCTGCTAGAATGCCACCTTAAGTGTAATTAATTGAGTTAGGCCCAAAATTAACTATGTTTTCTGGAAGTTGTCAGAATGCACCGAAATGAAAGGCAAACTGTGTGGATGATGGAATGTACGAAGCAAATGCCATTGGACCTCATAGAAACTCCTCAAAACCCCTCCAAAAGCCTATGGGCCCACTGGTGACACCAACCTACACCTGTGACCTGTCTGCCCCAACTCTAAAATTCCATACTTACAATGTCATAAGGAACACCAAAAAAAGAAACATTGCATACGCTACCCAATACCTATGTAAAATACTTAACACTAAACATGTTATACGTCAATCCTTGACCACAAACCTTCGCTTTCCTGAAGTGAAGTGACCTGCACATAAGACAGAACCAAAGTCTCACTAAGAACAGACCTTCACTTGTCCTGAGGGAGGTCCTAAAAGAACCTAACAAATCCTTGTTTGGAAGGCCAAGATACTAAGGTAATTGACTAAGGTAAGGTCGAGGTATTTGAGGTTTTGTTTCCTGAGCAAAAAAGTTATCACCGTACCTGAAGTAGATGGAAGTCTAGTCCTCCAACAATAAACAAGAATAACCCTTTTTCTAGCCCAACGAACCACCTTGATCAATGGTAAATCAATAAGAAAACATAATGAAGAACCTAACCTTCTCAAAATGTTTCGTTGTTCTCTGCTAGTCTTGCCTAAAGTAGGTCTAATTAGTCTCTTCCACATGAGGCCGAAAAGATCAGAGCTATATTACACATTAGATGTTGAGTAATGATGTGTTTTCATGATAAGATAGGGTCTTCTTTTATAGTTTTTTATTAGGCTTATTAAGGGCTTTTTAAAACTAGTCATTGGAGGAATCTTAAATTCTTTTAATTGTTTATTATTTACACAATCATAGTTTATTAATTATATTAACCCCTAGTTAGAAGTAACGTTGCCCTTTTGGTGTAAGGTTTTAGGCTTTTCAATAGGATGTGGAGGTCTTTATGGGTACATGCCATTTATAATGTGCCTCCTCAGATGTTCCCTCCACAAAATATGATAAAGAACCCTCATGCTAAATTTAGGATGCCCACAGCCAATGAAAATATGCCAAGTCACCAACTCTTGGGGTTTGTGGCCTATAGACTAGGGTCACTAACTTCAAATGTGAATATTTCTCAAACCAGGATGCCTCTCATGGTGTGTTGTAATATCCCTTCCTAAATTATTTTGTTACAAGGTTATTTTCCACAATTTTGGATATTTTTGGAAGCTATGGGACCCACTCAATTTTGATGAAAAGACTTAGGGAGCAAAAGGGGGTCGTATTATTTTGTTAGTGGAGTGTGGGGGGCACCGACATGAAGGAAAACGCACTTGGCCAAGTGAGGAGTTTGAATAGCTTAGGAGGGAATTTGAAAGGCAAGATGGAGGGGTCCACGTGGGAAGGAAGCCCCACGAAATTATAAATAGGAGGAGCTCGGCCCCATTTGGGATATTTTTCCAATCGAACTCACTTTGGTTGCTTGAGTTGCTTAGTCGGGTCACTTGTTGTTTAGCGATGAGTCTTCCAAGCAGAGAACTCACCCTTTCTTCAGGTGACTTCGAGTGCCACCCTAGAGAGGATTTATCACATCATTTTGGAGGAGAGCTAAGGAGATTTCAGTGCTTACATTCAGACATTTGCTCAGCCATAGCATATTCCAAAAGCACGCAGGAGGTGCACTCGTGGGAGTAATTTCAGGGGTCTTCCAGGGAGCAATTGTAGGGAGAATTTTGGTGAAGGAGATTCAGTGGTATAGCAGGTTTTGGGTGGAGTTTTGGAGCAAGAGGTAGCAGCTACAGTGCAGGACGAGTTTGAAACTCCTGGGCCAGCGCAGAAACCTCTCATTGGATACACGTGGGAGCTAGAGGATTGCATTGCAAGGCTAGAACTTGTCGGGAGAAATAAGGGAAACCTTGGGGGAGTGTTTTGCAACATTTTTTTGGTTATTTGGGAGGAATTTCATTGGTGTGCAAGCAGGGCATACTTTCCAGCAGTTTGAGGAGGACATGGTGCTTTGGGGGCTGAATTTCGGGGGTCAGAACCAGGCCAAACCCTTTCTAGGTTTTGGTGGGTTTTGCTTGAGGATCTTGGTATTAATTTGGTGGAATTTTCTGAGCACCGGAGGTGGGTTTTTCATTATCATTTTTACAGCAAAATGCAGTTTACTGGGGCAGCGTAGGGCATTACTGAGGCAGTTGATTCTACCATCTGGGCTTAACATTTTATCACCTGGGCTTTGTCATACTTGCCTTTGAGGCAAGCCCAGGTGCACTCCTTCCACATTATTGTACTATTGCTCCCAATTTATAATAAAATGGCTTAGTTGGATACTATTTTCAGTCTTTTTATGGGTGTGCACTAAAGTTTAAAAAAAGTTGTTGTATTTATTGTTTTCTTTGCATATCACTGTTTTTCCAAGTTTGGGACATTACACGTGCCACATACCAACAAAAACATCTTTTCGAGGAGAATCCAATGACATTGATCTCCAACCCAAACTCAATGATTTGCTAAGTCAAAAACCCTCGACAAAGTCGAGGTATGTTCTCTGTTCGGGGAACCGAAACCCTAGGACCTGGGTTTTCAACCATCCAACAGTGGAGCTTCCAACTTGATCTAATCAAGACAATTATATGAAGCATCATTGTCAATTTAACATCAATGACTTGGTGTTTTGGTCAAAGTCAAACCCAGACAAACCCCACGGTTGACATCAATGACAACACCATCCAACAGTTGTAACTTTCAAATCACATTATGTTTTAAATTTATCTCCATTGTCATAGAAAATGAATGTATAACATGTTGAATTTTAAACACGTTGACATAAATCTGCACTTTCTGTGAAACAAAATACTAATAGAGGCTAACTAAACACCTCTCAAAATTGCCAACTTTGTTTACTTAAACTTAGAACAGTGACCTTACAAGTAAAAAATCAGTATATAAGTGGAAAATCAAAAAAGCAAAACTGAAGTTCTCATATTTGTGATGTGTATAGGTTTCTTGATTCAGAAAAATTTGCTATGGCACCTCCAAAGCCAATAGTCGAGGGATGGAAATATGTGGGGAAATTGAATGGACCAAGGAGACATTTGAAATGTACACCATGTAATGTTGAATTTGTTGGGTCTTTAACGAGAGTGATGAACCATTGACTTTCTATCACTAATGGTAAAGGAGGTGTTGTTGAAGGCTGCAAAAATATGTCTGTTGAACTCAAAGAGACACTTGAAAAGGATTACGATAGAATAGAAAAAGGCCAAGCATGTGCAAGAGAGCAAAAGGAAACACATTCAAACAGAGGTTAGAATGAATTACAGCTCATTTTCCTCATTTTCTTCAGGCATGGCTGCAACTAGAAGTTCATCTCAGCCAATAAAATCAAGTGGTACAGCAACATTAAACTCTTTATGGAACCCTGTAAAGAAACAACAAGTTGATGATGTTGTGGTTGACATGTTTTTTGAATCTGCAATCCTATTTAATGTGGCCAGAAGGCCTTACTCTATTACTGCCATTAAGATGGTTGCAGATTTTGGAAAAGGATATGTACCTCCCACTTTTGAGACTATAAGGACCACTCTTTCCAAGAGGTCAAAAGAAAGAGTGACAAGTAGATTGATGAAAATCAAAAAGTCTTGGAAATAAATGGGGTGCACAATCTTATCTGTTGGTTGGTTAGATATGAATCACGGGTCGTTAATCAATGTGTTGGTTTATTGCCCTAAAGGGGAATTATTTTTGAAGGTGTTTGATGCATCAGGACACAAGAAGACTATTGAATATGTTTTCAAGATTTTAGAGGAAGTCATTCTTGAAGTTGGGAAAGAAAATTTTGGTCCAAATTGTAACTGACAGTGCCTCAAATTATGTGGGAGTAGGAAAGATGATAATGGAAAAATACAAGAAAAATCTATTAGACCTCTTGTGTTGCTCATTGTCTTGACTTCTTGTTGCATATTTTAACAAAGTTTACAAAGATTAATGAGGCAGTTCGAAAGGAAAAACAAATTTCTCACTTCATATTTAACCATCAACTCACATTGGGCTTGTATAGGAAGCAAGCATCTGAACAACTACTAAGGCCTTGTGACACCAAATTTGACACACATTACATTACACTCAAAAGATTGGTTGAGGAAAAGATGAGTGTAAGCAGTGTTATCTGCAGCAATAAGAAAGAAATTTCTCACCTTTCAAAAGAAGCTGAAGGGAAGGAGTTGGAACAAATTATTTTGGGAAAGTGTTGTGAAGGTTCCAAAGATATGTGAACCAATTATTGATATGCTTCGCATGGTTGATAGCAACACCCCTTCTCTTACTTTTGTTTATGAGGGCATGGATCAATGTAAGGAAGCTATTGCAAAACCCTTCAACACCATGGAAAGTGAGTACATGGAAATATGGAAGATAACAGATGAATATGGAAAATGTTGCATTGCCCTTTGCATGCAGTGGGTTGTTATTTGAAGCCTAGATAGTTTCTAATAAAAAGAAAAAATGATTTAGAAGTCATGAGTGACCTATATGTAGCTATTGAGTGGTTGACTCCAAATCTAGAAGAAGTCGAGAAGCTTAGAAAGCAACTTCAAGCTCACGGGTCGGAAGAGGAGATATTTTAAAGCATTTCTGCCACACGGGATAGGCCCACTACTCCTCTAGGGAAATGGTGGGAATTTTATGTTCACAAACACCTAAATTGCAATGTTTTGCAAATTGTGTTTTAAGCCAAGGATCAAGTGTCTCTACTTGTGAATGGAATTGGAGTAGCTTTAACAATATACAATCAAAGAAAAGAAACAAATTATAATCTACAAGGTTGGAAGACCTTGTTTATGTTCGTGGTAATTTACAATTGGTTTTGAACAATGTAGCCAATAATACAACTAGTTCCCCTCAACTATGGTTTGACATTATTCAAAGTGCAAAAGAAGATGATCTTGGTAGTGATGGAGACTCAATAAATGAGCTTAGTGATGATAGAGTTCCACTTATTGATGAGTTTGATGATCAAACTTCTAGCGCCTTTACTAGTCAAAGCTCATATGCTCTTGACGATTTAGAGCTTTATGATGTTACAACTAGGCCATAAGAATAGACATTTCGATTGTGTCAATAGAGGAAATTTCAGCCTAAAAGTGGTCTCCTAAGAAAAGTTATGAATTTTGGAGGGAAAAGAAAAAAAAAAAAATTTAATTGTATTTTTGGCTTATATCCTTATAGGTTTGCTCAAATTTCAAGTGTAGACACTCATGTCAACAAGTTTTTTTAATATATCTTCAATTTTTATCAATGTGGGTCTTCTCAAAAGTATGCATGATGGGTACTCGTTGGATGCAGAATTTGATTCCCCATCCAACGAGTGTCTACACTTGAAATTTGAGTAGATCTATAAGGAGATAAGCCAAAAATACAATTTAAAAAAAAAAAAAAAAATTCTTATTTTCCCTCCAAAATATTTATATGTACCTCCTTTTAAATTTAAAGGATTTTGATTGGATTACATATTATGACATGGAAATTACATGAAAATTTCATGGGCACTTTTAGGCTAAAATTTCCTATAATGTTTAAATTTTGTGAAAAAATTTCAGGGATTATAAATATTTGACATTATAATTGTTTGATGTTATGGACTTCTTTTAAATTTTGAAATTTGATGAATATGTTCTACTTCATTTTGCAATTTGTAGACTTGTCGTAATATCTGTACTATATGGCATATGTTCAAAATTTGATCATGTTTTATTCTTAGATTTTGTAAATTAAACTTAAGGATTACAAAGTGTTTGACATTTTGAACATATATATCCTTTTAAATTTAAGTTCATGAATACATTCTACTTCTTTATGCTCATTTATTATTTCTCTATGTGTATTGATACTTATTTCATACTCTTTTATGTTATTTTATCTTATATTTCATTTAAATTATATAACATAAAATAACATCAGAGATATATATATATATTTTCTTGAAATGTATATAGATGAACATAAATTCGAAACCCATCTAAATCTTATCATAAAATTTGAACCCAAATCAAACTTAATAGTTGTTGAATCCAAACTCGAACCTGAACCATGTGACTTAATGCTCAGGTACCTTTGAGACACAATGGTGTACAGACTCATGTATGTCAGGACTAATGGAGTACACGAGTTAGTGGGCTATACAGACTCAAATTGGACTAAGAGTGTTGTAAACAAGAAAAGCACCTCAAGGTTGGAAGACCTTGTTTATGTTCGTGGTAATTTACAATTGGTTTTGAACAACGTAGCCAAGGATACAACTAGTTCCCCTCAACTATGGTTTGACATTATTCAAAGTGCAAAAGAAGATGATCTTGATAGTGATGGTGACTCAATAAATGAGCTTAGTGATGATAGAGTTCCACTTATTGATGAGTTTGATGATCAAACTTCTAGCGCCTTTACTAGTCAGAGTTCATATGCTTTTGATGATTTAGAGCTTTATGATGTTACAACTAGGCCATAAGAATAGACATTTTGATTGTGTCAATAGAGGAAATTTCAACCTAAAAGTGGTCTCCTAAGGAAAGTTATCAATTTTGGAGGGAAAAGAAGAAAACTACTTTTTTAATTGTATTTTTGGTTTATATCCTATAGGTTTACTCAAATTTCAAATGTAGACACTCATGTCAACATGATTTTTTAATATATCCTCAATTTTTATCAATGTGTGTCTTCTCAAAAGTATGCATGATGGGTACTCGTTGGATGCAGAATTTGATTCCTCATCCAACGAGTGTCTACACTTGAAATTTGAGTAAACCTATAAGCAGATGAGCCAAAAATACAATTAAAAATAATAATTTTTCTTATTTTCCCTCCAAAATATTTACATGTACCTCTTTTTAAATTTAAAGGATTTTGTTTGGTTTACATATTATGACATGGAAACTACATGAAAATTTCATGGGCACTTTTAGGCTAAAATTTCCTATAATGTTTAAATTTTGTGAAACAATTTCAGGGATTATAAATATTTGACATTATAATTATTTGATGTTACGGACTTCTTTTAAATTTTGAAATTTGATGAATATGTTATACTTCATTTTGCAATTTGTAGGCTTGTCGTAGTATCTGTACTATATGGCATATGTTCAAAACTTGATCATGTTTTAGTCTTAGATTTTGTAAATTTAATTTAAGGATTACAAGTGTTTGACATTTTGAACATATATATGCTTTTAAATTTAAGTTAATGAATGCATTCTACTTCTTTATGCTCATTTATTATTTCTCCATGTGTATTGATACTCATTTCTTACTCTTTTATGTTATTTTATCTTATATTTCATTTAAATTATATATATATATATATATATATATATATATATATATATCTTTTATGTTATTTTATCTTATATAGTTTAAATGAAATATATGATAAAATAACATAAAAGATATATATATATATATTCTTGAAATGTATATAGATGAACATAAATTTGAAACACATCTGAATCTTATCATAAAATTCGAACCCAAATCAAACTTAATAGTTGTTGAATCCAAACTCGAACCCGAACCATGTGACTTAATGCTCAGGTACCTTTGAGACACAGTGGTGTGTAGACTCATGTATGTCAAGACTGATGGAGTACAATTAGTGGGCTATACAGACTCAAATTGGACTAAGAGTGTTGTAAACAAGAAAAGCACCTCAAGGTTGGAAGACCTTGTTTATGTTCGTGGTAATTTACAATTGGTTTTGAACAACGTAGCCAAGGATACAACTAGTTCCCCTCAACTATGGTTTGACATTATTCAAAGTGCAAAAGAAGATGATCTCGATAGTGATGGTGACTCAATAAATGAGCTTAGTAATGATAGAGTTCCACTTATTGATGAGTTTGATGATCAAACTTCTAACGCCTTTACTAGTCAGAGCTCATATGCTCTTGATGATTTAGAGCTTTATGATGTTACAACTAGGCCATAAGAATAGACATTTTGATTGTGTCAATAGAGGAAATTTCAGCCTAAAAGTGGTCTACTAAGAAAAGTTATGAATTTTGGAGGGAAAAGAAGAAAACTACTTTTTTAATTATATTTTTGGCTTATATCCTTATAGGTTTACTCAAATTTCAAGTGTAGACATTCATGTCAACATGTTTTTTTAATATATATTCAATTCTTATCAATGTGGGTCTTCTCAAAAGTATGCAACGAGTGTCTACACTTGAAATTTGAGTAAACCTATAAGGAGATAAGCCAAAAATACAATTAGATAATAATGTTAGTTTTTCTTATTTTCCCTCCAAAATATTTACATGTACCTCTTTTTAAATTTAAAGGATTTTGATTGGTTTACATATTATGACATGGAAATTACATGAAAATTTCATGGGCACTTTTAGGCTAAATTTTCCTATAATGTTTAAATTTTGTGAAACAATTTCAGGGATTATAAATATTTGACATTATGGACTTGTTTTAAATTTTAAAATTTGATGAATATGTTCTACTTCATTTTGCAATGTGTAGACTTGTCATAGTATCTGTACCATATGGCATATGTTCAAACTTTGATCATGTTTTAGTCTTATATTTTGTAAATTAAATTTAAGGATTACAAGTGTTTGACATTTTGAACATAGATATCCTTTTAAATTTAAGTTAATGAATAAATTATACTTCTTTATGCTCATTTATTATTTCTCTATGTGTATTGATACTCATTTCTTACTCTTTTATGTTATTTTATCTTATATTTCATTTAAATTATATATATATATATATATATATATATATATATATATATATCATGTTATTTTATCTTATATTTCATTTAAATTATATAAGATAAAATAACCAAAAAAAAATATATATATATATATATATATATATATATTCTTGAAATGTATATAGATGAACATAAATTCGAAACCCATCTGAATCTTATCATAAAATTCGAACCCAAAACAATCTTAATAGTTGTTGAATCCAAACTCGAACCCGAACCATGTGACTTAATGCTCAGGTACCTTTGAGACACAGTGGTGTATAGACTCATGTATGTCAGGACTGATGGAGTACAGTTAGTGGGATACACAGACTCAAATTGGACTAAGAGTGTTGCAAACAAGAAAAGCACCTAATAGAGTTGGTTCAGTTAGGAATCAGCAGTGATTTCATGGTTTACCAAGAAGCAGAGTTCAACGATAGTTAGTTCAATAGAAGAGTTTGGCAAGTTGGAAGAGTTCAGTGGCGACTAGTTCAAAAGACACCTAATATATGGCGGTGAATTTGGCGAGTTTTGTGGCCATTTGGCTTTGCAATATGCTCACAGGATTGTTTAGTCTTGAGTTGGATGCGACAATGATTCACGATGAGAATCATAGTTGCATCAAGCTCTCAGACAATCCAATGTTTCATGACAAGTTAAGCATAGAGATAAAATATCACTTCATCAAAGACAGGGTCCAGCGAGGAGTTGTGAAGCTTCAATACATATCCACATATGAGCAAGTTGCAGATATTGTCACCAAGCCCCTCGTGAAGGGGAAGTTTATTTTCTAAAGAGATAAGTTGGGGATGGTACAAAATACCTTCCTCGCTAGGACAATGTGTTGATGTTATTAGCTCAAACAACTGCTTCTGCATAAGCTCAATGTCTAGCATGCAAAAGATGTCAGATTACCTCTTTAGGTGCTTTCTTTAGAGGAGTAAGTGGTTAATATGATCTCTTTCCTAATTCTAACTTAGGAAAAGCACGTTAATTAATATAATTGATCAATGTTGCCTATTGGGCTAGGTTTCTAAGGATAAATAATTTAATTATTTAAATGATTAAATCTAATCTCTACCATTGATCTAAGCGAGTTACAAATTAATCCTAGTCGTTTATCACTTTGGAATTTGACGGATAGGGATTTAGCTCACAATGAAATTATAAAATAAGCCTAAGGGAGAGGAGAAAGGCACATTGTGATTGAGAAAGCAATTTTCTCGGCAATGAGAGGCTCAATGATTGAAGAGAAGAAAAGGGTGTCCAACAAAGGTTTTTTGAATAGAGATTGGTGGTGGTCGAGTGCTAGGAGAGAGAGGGTGATACTTGGGGGGTAGAGGACGAGATTCCTATACAGGCCAAGACTATGAGAGGAGGCCGAGTTTCCAGCTAGGTTGGCATGGAGGAAGGGACCAAGATTTTTCCATTGTGCAAGCCTACAAGTGGAGGTCGAATTTTTGCACATGGAAGTCGATATTTAGCAAGGCCTAGTTATTTTTCAGGGCAACTGACTTTTTCTAGAGACCAAAAATCCAGTGGGCCATTTCCAAGCTCAAGTGTGTTGGATTTTTCTGTGCATTTCTCTATGAGTCAAGGACCTAATTTTCCAAGTTAATAAAAGTGAAAGAAAATTCGTTGGGCAGAAATTTATGTTTTTATTGTGGTTGATTTTCCTACTTTGCATCCATTTCAATTTAATTCTGAGAATTAAAAATACTAGTGTATTTATTCCTAGTTGTTGTCATGATTTTATTTGAGCAAAATAATTTTTGGGTATATAATAATTGTGGGAGAAAAACAAATCAAACCTAGTATTAAACATTAATAATTTCTTCTCTCAAAAGCTTCCTTGCTCTAGAAGCTTCCTTGTACATCTTTTTTCTCTCAGAAGCCTCCTTTCTCTAGAAGCTTCCTTATATACCCTTTGTACTCTCTACATATATAAAATACAAATGAGTGTACAATATGTATAGTTAGGATAATCGCATTGAGTGCATTTACATATCAATGTTGCAATTGCGCTCATACCAACTGGTACCAAATCTTTGCAAATGTGGCTCCTAGATATAGTCAACAAAAGGGTTCCCCTCTTTCACCTTTACTAGATACAGTGTTCCATGGGGATGCGTCCCCTAAGGTGGGTAGCATGCTCCCCATGCTTCCCACACACCCAAGACTGGGAGACACCTAGGGAAATGTTTCCCAGTGTCCCCCTCTTTTGGAAACTCAAAGAAATGTAGGAGGAAACATTTTCCCAATGTGGGGACAGTATATCCCCAAAAGGGGTTCTTGTGCACACCCCTCAATAAGGGTGATGACTAGGTGTCCCTCCTTAATTTTGCCTAAAAACAATAATTTGTGAGTGGAAAGCCTAATATTCAACCCTAAGGTTGAGTTGAATATATTGATGAAGTACAATTGGATGTAGTGTCACTTGATGTATGTGGAGTTGTGTTTGGGAGTACTACATATATATGAGGAATGAAATCTTGATGCGGAGAGCCAACAAAAACCACCTCATCAAGGATGGAAAATCCTTCATCATCAACACCCACAAGGGCAAGTCGAAGATTTCACTCCTATGTGTCAATCAAGATAAGAAATTGATCAGTTCTAGTTAAAATATGTTTTATTATTCTTAAGAGAAAATAAGTCTATAAAAGAATCAACGAGAGCAAAGGCATTCCTGGAGGGCACACTAGGGACAAAGATAGCAATTGAAATAGTTTTTATAGGCATAAAAGAGAGCGTTTAAAGAGCCTAAAACGCTACGACCCAAGAGGGAAGTGTAGCATGAAATTAAATTGTTGCCAGACTCTCCATTGCCAAATATTGGGCTTTCAGACAATTTGTTCTGGAAGCCAGTGAAATGAAGAAGCAGTTGCGACAATTGTTGGCGCAAGGGGTTATTTGACCAAGTACCTCACATGTGGGTCACACATTGTAATTGTACCAAAAAAGAATGGGACATGGTGAATGTGCATTGACTACAAAGCATAAAACAAGATTACGCTCAAAAATAGGTATCCTCTTCCCAAGAACAATGACCCATTGGATCAATTGCAACAAGCAAAATACTTCACCAAGTTGGATTTAAAATCAAGGTATCACTAGGTTTAAGTAAAAGAAGAAGATATATGGAGGATTGCCTTTAAAACCAAATAAGGTTTGTATGAGTGGTTAGTCATGCCATTTGGTCTACGCAATGCACCAACTACATTCATGAGGTTAATGAATGATATATAGTACCCATATCTACATTCATTTGTTATTTTTTATTTTGACAATATATTGGTATACAGTGCTACCTGAAAGGAGCACAACTCACATTTCATGCAGATACTAGAGACATTGAAGAAGCACTAGTTGCTGGAAAATCTCAAGAAGTGTGAGTTTGCATAGAAATATTTGCTATATTTAGGCTATGTGATTGGTGGAGGGGAGCTTAAGATAGATTGTACGAGGATGAATCCCATCATGAAGTGGTCGGTGCCTATGACTGTTTCAGAGGTTAGTTTTGTTGGGGCAACATTGTACTTGAGAAAATTCATATCTTTATTTTCAGCAATATTCATGCCACTCTGTGTCGTAACAGCGAGTGTTAAGAGTTTATAATGGGGGAAGGGTCAGCAAAAGGCCTTTGCAAAACTGCAAACAAAAATAAGTCAAACACTAGTGCTTGTGTTAGAAAACTTGCAACAACCCTTCGAAGTGGAGACAGATCCAAGTGGGTATGCCATGGGAGCGATCTTGATGCAAGGAGGAAAGCCTATATGTTATCATTCTGAAGTATTTCATGGGGTGGTTTTCAACTTCCCAGCCTATGACAAGGAGCCCTATGTCCTAGTACAAGCTACCAAAAAAGTGGAAACAATATCGGACAGGTAAAGAGAAATTCATCCATACAAATCACTAGTTGATATGGTACATGCAGGCCTAGAGTAAGTTACAACAAACCAAGCATTACAAGTGTATGGTGTTCTTACAAGAGTATCATTTGGTCTTCAAGTACAAGAAGGGAAGAAAAAACAAGTTTTCCAACATGCTTTGAAGGTTGCCTACATAAAAAATCATCGCCTTGTAAACTATGATGTACATGGAGACTTTCACCCATGAATAAAGAGGCATATAAAGAGAATGAGGACTTCAAGTAGGTGTATCAATAGTTACACAACCAGAGTCATGTGAACAATGGAGACAACACAGTTGACTATAATCTCCAGAATGGGTTGCTCTACAGGCTGGACAAGCTATGTCTTCCTAAAGGTGAGCTACTACAACTAATTTAAAAGGTTGGCACCGCTAAGGTTGCAGAGCATTTTGGTGTTGGGAAGACAGTTGCCAATTTACAAAGGTATGTGTAGTGGCCCAAGATGCAAGAAGATGTAGTTAGGTTCATTAGAGGATGTATAACTTGTACCAGCAAGTCCAGTAACAGAAAACAGGGTCTATATCATCCTTTAACTATACCCACTCATACTTGAGAGAGAATTTCCATTGATTTTGTGGGAGGTTTACCAACTACTAGGAACAGACACGACGCCCTGTTTGTGGTAGTTGACAGGTTCAGCAAAATATGTGTTATCATGACATGTAAAAAGACTATCAAGGGTCAAGAAGCAACAAACTTGTTCTTTGAATAGGTCTCAGTGCACTTTGGGATACCAAGGAGCATCATTTCAAATAGGGGCACCATATTTCTCAATGCATTTTGACTCTGTTGTGGGAGAAGATGGACACAAAATTGAAGAGGTGTACAACATTCCACCCATAGACAGATTGGAAAACAGAAGTATTCAACAAGAATATCAGAAGCATTTGAATACCTCAGCTGAAAATCTAGTCCACATATAGCACTACTACAACAATGCAGTCCACACTTCAACACGTAAGCCACCATTTGCGATTTCTTTTGGATATTTTCAACCTTCACCTATAGATGTTGTATATGGGCAACAAGGACAAGAAGGGATGATATCATAGGGGATGCTTTAATAGCATAAAAAATTGTTGAGAAGATTAGGCAAATCCATTTATAGGTACAGGAGGCACTCAAGAAGTCACAGGAGAAATACAAGGCCAAGCATGATCATCACAAGGCAAAGAGGTCATTCAGAGTAGGAAACAAAGTATGGTTACATTTGAATAAGGAGAGGCTATGTTACCCACCAAAATGGGTAACTCCATAGGAGAAAACTTTTTCTCCTATCTTGGATATAGCTAGCCAGCCAACAACCCTACAAATTTTCTCATTGTCAATGATATGCTAGTTTTCTCCACCAGTCATGCACCCCTCACCATCTGGCATTCCTCTTGAATGGAGGTGGACTACCACTCAATAGGTATTTTGACCATTTTGCAATCAAGTTTACTTAATGTTTTGGGCATTTTAACATGGATAAAGGGGTTGATCTTTAGCCCTAGTGCAGTGGGACCTCCCGTAAGGCCTTAGGGTAATAGGTGGAGCACACTACTTCAGAAAATTGGATTGAAATAGCATGTCCATTACCCTTTCCCATAATTAACATTTTCCATGTCACGTCATTTCCTTTGATATCATCTCCATCCTTTGGGTTAACTGTCATTGGTTCATTGGGATTTGACACTCCCATATCCACATCCTTGATTCGGGTTGAGAAACATTGCCTTGGAGGTTGATGCAACTAAAAGAATGAAAAAGCATAAGATGGCCATAGTGAAAGAAAAAGAAATGTTAAAATCGAAAGATGATTGGGACAAAAGTTAGCACATGGGAAAAAGCCTAGCATGAGCTCTACGCCCTCATTAGCCATCACTCGATTCCTGAGGACTTGATGCTCCATCTCATCAAGAGGAACCCTTGCATGTCCAAACCCTGATGAGTGAGAAATTGTCTCATCTTAAGGTGTAAAACAAATGTTGTATTATAAAGAGCAAGCTTTGATCCTTGAGTTATGCACCATTAAAAAGCAGTACCAAAAAGGAAGCAAGAGGCTCACTATAAGGCTAGAAAAAGCAGTCCAAGACGGATAACTCATGCTTCCACAATTGCTCCCTCCATTTCATCTATACACCCAAGATGTGGGCTCTCATTAGTTGGTACCTTGACCATGCCACTTGCATGAAGCCCTTCCCCTCCATTGCCACTTATTCTCACTAACACCTAAAGATTGAAGGGTTGACCTTTGAAATGCCACCTTCCCTTGAGGGGAGAAACCACCTAATGGAGTTGACTACTTAGCCACCCATACAAGGTAGGGAAAAATTTTGCGAAACTTGATCTAGTTAGATATTTCAAGCTGATCCAGATTTGAAGTATTGATATGCCCTTAACACTTAAGTGTGGACCACTTAAATGCATCTGTGGTTTTAGTCTCTAATGAATGGTTGCATTCACTCGAGTTTGAGATGGTTTTTCCAAGTGGTTCAAAGCAGTTGAGGCCTTGAGGGCACCTTATGATCCATATGTTGCCCAGGCCATACTTCACATCTAAAGAGTATAATGATCTTGCAAATACAACGTTTCCCATATTCAGCGAAGTGTTGAGCACCTAGATGATCTAAGCAGTTGATGGCCACCCTAGAGCACCCACAAATGCCAAAACGTTGAGCTTTTATTGCTTAGCTTGGAGGATTCTTGATGATGTACCAATGGACCCAGCATACCCCCAGGCTGGCCTTGACACTACTTGATGGGCATGCTTGATCCAAAGCCAAGATGAGGATGGTTATCGACCAGGATGATTAAGGAAGGCTTGTTACACCCGATGGAGCCCCAATGCTTGAGAGAGAGCACACTATGTTGTCTACTTCCCACCCATAGAGATGATGAAGGGCACCCACAACTAGTTTTGGGACACGTGGAGATGCATTGAGGCTTGATTTGAGAGCCTCCCGTCAAATTGAGATTGATCATGATGCTTGAGACCCTTGTAGCCCTTCCAATGCATTGTTGAAGCATTTTGAGCCCTAAAAGGGCATGACATCATCCTTTATGGAGGCTTACGACTTACACGTGTTGGATTTTATTGGCATATTTTGTTGTTGAGCTAGTGGGTTGACTTGTAGCCCAATTTTACTTTATGTTTACTCAAAATCAAGCTTGTTTTAGGCACTTTTAATGAATTGTTAGAGGTGATAGACCTTACATAAAAAGAGGATCACCTCTTTCATTTGTTCAAGATCATGTTTGTGGATTTCGGCCTCTCTAGAAGAGCATGACTTGCTTTGTTGTACTTCGTGACTTGTGGAGATGTAATCTTATGTGGATTTTTGGATTTTGGAGGCTAGTTTTTATTGTGGAGACGTCATTTTGGGATTGAAAGAAGGCATGCTCTTGGAAAAATTGTGAGTATATTTGTTGAATATCTTTTATGTTTTTACATGTAATGGAATATTTCTAGGGTTTCCATTTATCCTTGTCTAAATGCAAATGTTTATTTAAAATTCTTGCCATGTATCGCATGTTAAATTTATCCTTGAACTCCCTAGAAAGCCTCCTAGTGAGACTCTTTCTAGAGAATTTTTCCTCTCATAAAATGATAGATAGGATTAGAAAATGAAAGCTAGGTTTTTCCCCCTTATTCCTTTCAAAGATTTGATATTTCCATGGTTAAAGTTCCTAAGATTCCATAACCCAATTAGGGAAAAGGCATTGGAATCCCTCTTTGATGATCGAACCCTTGAAAAAATTATCTTTTTCCTTTCTTTCTAAACTTTTCAGCCCTTCCAGGCAAGCCACTAGGGCTAAGGCTAGGGCAAAGGTTGAATTCAACTAGAGCTTGCCTCAAGTCAACGTTAGAGTTGTTTTGGGTTGTTGCCACCTTGCTTGACCTTGTTAAATCAAAATATAGCATTTTCCTTGGTGGAAATTGCCTAATTAGGGATGATGTCATCAACCCTAGGAAATTTAGGCCTCTTGAAACCCTAGGTCAACAACAAGGCCCAACTTAGGGCTTATTGAAGGTTTATCATACCTTATTGTTGATCATATCCTTCATGCAAACCAATTCCATGTGCTTGTATGCCTAGATGCACTATTGCCAAAGCATATCATGAAACCCTAGGCTTCAAGTGTTATCTTTTGGGCTTCGTCATAGGTATGTTTTTCTTTTACACAAAGATTTGTGCCCTATTCCAAATGATAATTACCTTAATCAAGCCTCCCTTACATTACATTGATCCTATCGACTTAGAATACCCTTAGGTGAAATATACTAGGAAGCCTCCCATTAGGCAAATTCCACTAAAGAGCAAGAGGAGAAATGTTAAGGTGACAATGGCAGCCACTTCGTTGTTGCATTAGGGCCTAGCCCTTTCCTTATGAGACCTCTCACAAGGCCTGCTAGATTTTGAGGCAACAGTTTATAATATGGTCATTTTGAGATACTGGAAAAGGTAGGAGATAATGCATACAGACTCAGTCTACCCCATTTACTCAGTGGTGAATATGGAAAATTTGAAACTCTATGAGCCTTCCATGTTGGTCGAGGAAGAGGAGCAGGTCCTACCTTCCATACAGGATTTAGAATCATATGCTTAGGCAAAGTTAACAAAAAATACAATTCTACAAAAGAGGTTGAGAACTACAAGACAAGGGCAGCATGACCTTTAGTAGATTGGGTTGAAAGGACAACTTTCGAGCAAAGCAAAGTGGTCTCAAAGGACAAGGTAGAGGAAAATATTCCTCACCTCATATAATAAAAACTTTTGGGGACCAAAATCCTCCCAAGATGGGGAGGTATGTGTTAATTTCGCAGCTCGGGGATAAATTTCCTCCATTGGACTACCTTCCTCATCAAGGAAGACCCCTCCTAGCCCTTGGAAGGATTTAATTTGGTCAAAGAAAAATATATTTTTTAATGATGGAACCACATGTGCACAAAAGTACAGGTCATCCTAAAAGACAAGTTGGGCCTCCTCCAATGCATATAAATACACATCATGTCACATCACTTTGGAGCATCATCGTCACTCATCTCATCTTCTCTCTCTTCATTTGATTGGTTCGTATCGGTCTGAAATAAGGAGTTTGAGCTCACACATGTGAAGAGAAAAAAACTCTTTCTCATTTTTGTGTTGACTTTCTATTTGGGACATTATGATTTGGGTTGACTGCAGACCTTTGACTGAAGTTTGACTGCAGGCCTTCTCTCTACTTTGACCAAACTTTTGAGGACTATTTTGACTGAGGTTTGACCAACAAAGAAGGTTGAGTTGTTTGATTGTTGACCGAGCTAATTTGGAGTAAGTTTGATCATTGACTTATGGATTGGTTAGGGCACCTTGGACTGCTATTGAATTTGACCAGAAAAGCAAATTTGACTTGTTGACCTGGTTTGATTTTTGCAATCATCTCTTGGATACTAATTAGTTGATTATTGAATAAGTCAAAGATTTTACTTTGACTCCTTGTTGATGAATTGGAACATTGTATCTCTCTGTTGAACATTTGAGAAAAATTTAATAGAAGAATTTTGAAAGGGTTTTCCCCCTTTTGGGATTTTTCCCTCATCCCTGGTCTTTGACCAAATCTTGTGTCTCTTGTTATTGCTCTTGGTTGTCTTCTATTGTGCATTGGATTTATTGTTCTATCTACAATTGCTTATTGTCATTGAAAGATTGAATTTATTTGAAAAGTGATTGTTAATTGAAGAAGAATTGGAATAAGTGATTGTGCTAAGCATAAAAATTTGGAAACTTAACAAGGTAACAGAGTTGCAGCAAAGGCAAGCCCAATGAGACAAGAGACAAAAGCAATCACCTTTGAAGCAAACATCTTTGGAAGAAGTTGAGGGAGCCTATTTGACTTGGTCAAGATGTCTACCTCATACTTCAAGGATTCAGAGAAGCTAAATGACTCATCAAACTGTCACTTGGAAGATCGGGTTGGAAGTAACCTTGGATGAAAATGATGTTTTGGAATATGTGGAAGGAAAGGTACCTAAGCCTCCGGAGAATGCTTTTGTTGTTGTCAAGGCCAAGTACAAGAAAGGTGAGATCAAAGCAAAGAAAATTATTTTAGATTCTTTGAAAGATCATTTGCTTACTTACATTGTTAAGTTGAAGAAGTCCAAGGATATGTATGATAAGCTATGTTGCACGAAACTTCTAGGAACCCGGCGTTTCATGATGTACCCATACCCGAAACTCCGAAACTCGACCG
This sequence comes from Pinus albicaulis, assembly GCA_034641835.2. NCBI lineage: Eukaryota > Viridiplantae > Streptophyta > Pinopsida > Pinales > Pinaceae > Pinus > Pinus albicaulis. Next base: position 997,505,936 of record CM076569.1, on the reverse strand, counting down.
AAACTTGACCAAAACTCGACCATAACGTAATTATCTATGAGATTTAATATATACTACTTGGTTTTCCTTCTAAATTGCCATCTAGGGGTCTTATTCCCTTTTTTATTGCAAGATATTGTGTTCACTGTTATTCACTTATATATATATATATATATGATGTTTCGGACGACATTTCGACACTTTGTGCAACATAGATGATAAGTTGGTTGGAATGTATGAGGTCAACAATTTGAATCACATTCTTTCCTTGAAGAATCAACTCAAGGACATTAAGATGAACAAGAGGGAAATTGTGCAATCATATTTCATGAGGATATGCTCACTAAGGGATCAATTGCAGACTGTTGGAAAACCTATATCAGATAGAGAATTGGTGCTTGTTGCTCTTCAAGGCCTTACTCCTGTTTGGGAAACCTTAATTAGTATTATAATCAACAATGACAAGTTCACGACATTTGATGAGCTCATTGGAAAGTGCACTCAAGAAGAAACCAGGACGATGGCCAAAGGAAGGATTCAAAAGCATGAAGAAGGAGAGCCCTCTGCATTTGTTGCTCAAGATAAGAAGAAAAAAGGAAGAGGAAGCCCATATAATACTAGAAAGTCTTCTCCCAAATCCAAAGACTCCAAGAGAAGGTTTAGAAAAGAGAGCCCTCAAGTTGAATACTAGCATGGTCACTATTGTTGAGATTTTGTGTATTTGGGGTAGCATCAGTTGTGCCCTAGCTCCCAACTTTTGAGGAAGGACTAGAGTACACTTGATCTACAAGACCCAAAAATTGATCTGGGAAATTTCATCTGGTTTAGGAGATATTAAATTAATTAATTATTTTAATGTATTTTCTAAATTAAAACTTCGGGAAATTAAATAATTAAAGTGAATTTAATTAGACATGTGATCAAATTGTCTTAAGTCACACAAATCAAGCTTTCTTTTAATCTTAGCCATTGATTCAAGATTTGATCATGGTTGTTGGTTTCCCAATGAGAAAAGTATAAAGGAAAGGCTTGGGGTCATTTGTAAAAACACACAGAGGCAAAGCACTGAAGCTAAGTTGAGATTCTAGGACGGGTTTGCTAAGAATTCTCAGAAGTGCAGAGAGGAGAATTTAGGCCAAGGGGATGATCTGATCCCAGGGTCTAGAATCAGCAAGGGGCAGAGATCAGCTCAGAGAGGCAGCACAGAGAAGCAGGAGAGCAGCAACAGGAAGGGCAACAACTGTGCTACGCAAGTGCTACGCAGTCCCTCAAGGACAGCGCGACTTTCTGCAGGAAACCCTCAGGGGTTACACAGAGACCCTAAGGGGCAGCGTAAGGACTACGTCACCTAGTCTGGGGTAACGTATCCCTTTCTAGAGTAGCGTTGAGGGTCAAAGGGGCTTCAGAGGCTTCAGGGGCAGCACTGGGGTTTCCAGGCCCTAATTTTGGCTGAGCTTTGTATATCTCGTTTGAGGGTGTAGATCAGTCATTATTTTGGCCCTAGATCAGCCAGTGAGCTGTAGATCTACTATTTCTCCATCGGGTTTTCCAGATCTGGAATCCAAGCTTGTTGTATTCAGAAAATTCTTAATAATAAAACCCTCCAGCAGCCAGAAGACCGGTTTTCCGCATTGGGTTTTTCCGGGGACTATTTGTCCAGAAATAACTGTGTCACTTTGTCTATGTGTGCATGAACTTGTTCTAGATCTGGATTGGTGGAGATCGGTTATGTGTTTTGCTTCAATTTTAACTTGAATTTTATTCAATTAATAACTTGTCTAAGTAGGAGGAGCATAACCAGATTAACAATAATAATTTCTGCATAAAGTCTAAAGATTCAAAAATTTCCACATGGTATCGGAGCAATTGCAAATCTAGGAGGATCACCAGCAAGAGACTGAAGGTTCTAGCTGCAGGAAGTAGCTGGAAAAGCAGCAGAAACGCAGATCTGAAGGGACAGCGCAGTTTTCAGAGGCAGATTCACATAGAGGGAAGGGTGACGTAGTCTAACGTTGTCTCGTAGCAAGCCCAACGCAATTACTACGCAGAGGCAGCTCAAAAACATCGTTGGATTAGTCTGAAGCCTGCCAGTGTGATGCAAATCTGACTTTGTCAGATCCAGAAAAGACTGAAGAAAAGCTGCAGAAATTCAGAAGGTGTTGGTGGGGTTAAATTTCTGAAGTTTTCAGATTTTTAGCCTAAGCACAAGTGACAAAGAGCGGGAGGAGATCAACTTCTCAGAGAGTTTCTAGCCAAATAAACTTGCAGATTGATCAGAGGATCAAAGAGAGCTGAATCATTGCTGATTTGGCAGATTTCCAAGGAAGGAAATCAGTTGTTAGAAGGAGCAGAAGGTGTCTGTTTCGCCAAGGGCCTTAGATCCAGTTCTCTAGTAAAGAGAAAGGGAAGTTTCGAAACATTTTTGAGTAGATGGCTCCTCATGGACTACGTGATCAAGACAGATTGGATGGCCTCTCCAACTTTTCAGTTTGGAAGGCAAGGATCCTGATAGTCCTTGAGGCATATAATTTTAGAGACCATGCAGAGCAAACTCTGGCCACGTCGACCGATCCGGATCTCCTTTGGAAGCATAAGGAAGTTGTTGGGCATGCCAAGCAGTTGATCATGGATGGAATTAAGGACCATATTGTACCACACTTAGCTGAGAAGAAGACAGCTAATGAGATGAGATGTGGAAGGCCTTAATCTCCCTATATGAGGGAAAATCCGTCCAAAGGAAGATGTTGTTGGAGACACAAATGAGGTCATTCATGATGACCAAGGGAGATGACATGGAGCATCTTCTCTTTAGATTGCAATCAATTAGAGATTAGTGGATTGCAACGGGTGCTAAGGTGGAAGACGATGTGATAGTCAGGATTGCCCTCAATGCAGTCACAAATGAGTGGGAAACCTTTTTCCAAAGTATCTTGGGCAGAACGGACCTCCTAGATTGGGACAACATGTGGTCAACTCTGCATCAAGAAGAACTCCACAAATTCACCAAGAAGCAGCATAGCTCTGGATTGAGAAAAGTGAAGAAGGAAGATGAAGAAGATGCAACCTTGGCATCAAAGAGGCAGTAGGGAAAGAAGAAGAAGGATCTGTCAAAGATCAGGTGCTTCCAGTGTGGTGAAATGGGATATTTTGCCAGCAATTGTCCTTAGAAGAAAAAGGACAAGAAGCTTCTTCTTCCAAGGCTGTTGTGGCAGATGATGGGTCGGAAGATGATGCAACCATGAGCGCTTATGAACCATGGAGGTGGAGTCACATGGATATGTAGAGGAGCTACATAGCCTGAGGCGGGATCCTTGAGCAACTCATCTCTTGGATCACAAGTGAGCTACGGCAGCCTTAAGACAGTAGCGGGACATGTGGAGCAGTGGGGGCATAGATCACAGATGAAGCAAAGGCAGATCTGAAGACTGGAAGGAGCAACGTAGAGCAGAGCAGAAGCAATGTAGAAGCAGCAGCAACGCAGAGGTTGTGTGACTTCAGCAGCGCAGAGCAGAGTTGCTTACGCAGTGTAGAGTTGCAGCAGTGCAGAAGGCTTCAAAGGGACAGCGCAGTGTAGCAGCAGCGTGAGAGATTTCAGCACAAGGGGCTGATGTGACTTCAGTAGTGCAGAGGGATTCTGCTTACGCAATGCAAAGTTGTAGTTGTGTATCATCCTTCAGATGCCAGCACAGATCTATAGCCTATGGAGCTTCAGTGATGAGGATGCAACCCAACTCACTTGTTTGTCAAAGATTGGGTAGGAGATTCAATTGTTTCTCTCAAAAACTTAAGTTGCAATGTAGCAAATGAGCAGTGGCAGTGCTAGGAGCAACACAGATGCAGCAAATTGAGAGGGAGTTGTAGTATAGATGTTGCAGTGGCAGTGGCAGGGGCAGAGTCATGGGCAATAGTACAGAATGACAGCAGCAGTGCAAAGTTGAGTGGCAGCAGGCCAAGCATCAGCAGCACAGAACCAGTGCCCAAAATCATGTAATGCATAGTGTGATGTATTGCTAGAGCACACTGTTGATGCTAAGAGGGAGTGTTGAGATTTTTTGTATTTGGGGTAGCATCAGTTGTGCTCTAGCTCCCAACTTTTGAGGAAGGACTAGAGTACACTTGATCTACAAGACCCAAAAATTGATTTGGGAAATTTCATCTAGTTTAGGAGATATTAAATTAATTAATTATTTTAATGTATTTCCTAAGTAAAAACTAGGGAACTTAAATAATCAAAGGGAATTTAATTAAACATGTGATGAAATTGTCTTAAGTCAACTGTCAAACGGATCAAGCTTTCTTTTAATCTTAGCCATTGATTCAAGATCTGATCATGGCCGTTGGTTTCCCAACGAGAAAATTATAAAGGAAAGGCTTGGGGTCATTTGTAAAGACACACAGAGGCAGAGCACTGAAGCTAAGCTGAGATTCTAGGGCAGGTTTGCTAAGAATTCTCAGAAGTGTTTCAACTGCAAAGAGGGGAATTTAGGCCAAGGGGATGATCTGATCCCGGGGTCTAGAATCAGCAAGAGGCAAAGATCAGCTCAGAGAGGCAGCGCAGAGAAGCAGGAGAGCAGCAGCAGGAAGGTCAACAACTGTGCTACGCAAGTGTTGTGCAGTCCCTCAAGGATAGCGTGATTTTCTATAGGAAACCCTCAGGGGTTACACAGAGACCCTAAGGGGCAGCGTAAGGACTGTGTCACCTAGTCTGGGGTAACGCAGCCCTTTCCGGAGCAACGCTGAGGGTCATAGTGGCTTCAGAAGCTAACGCAAAGGCTTCAAGGGCAGCGTTGGGGTTTCTAGGCCCTAATTTTGGCTGAGTTCTGTAAATCTTGTTTGAGGGTGTGGATCAGTCATTATTTTCGCCCTAGATCAGCTAGTGAGTTGTAGATCTACTATTTCTCTGTCGGGTTTTTCAGATATGGAACCCAGGCTTGCTATATTCAGAAAAATCTTAATAATAAAACCCTCCAGCAGCCAAAAGACCAGTTTTCCCGCATTGTTTTTTCGGTGACTATTTGTCCAGAAATAACTGTGTCACTTTGTCTATGTGTGCATGAACTTGTTCTAGATCTGGATTGGTGGAGATCTGTTATGTGTTTTGCTTCGATTTTAACTTGAATTTTATTCAGTTAATAACTTGTCTAAGTAGGAGGAGCATAACTAGATTAAAAATAATAATTTCTGCATAAAGTCTAAAGATTCAAAAATTTCCACAACTATGCCCGAGATTGTCCAGAAAAGAGAGATGCTCCAAGGTCCAACTACAACAACAATTGTGGCTTCAACAACAACAGTTTTAATGATAGAAGAAGAAGAGATGCTCCTGATGATCGTGAAGAAGACTATCGTCCTCAAAAGAGATCAAGAAACTCAAGGTATGGAAATAATGCAACTGCTCCTCAATCTGAATACATTCTTAATGCTACTATTTCTAATTCCTCTCCCACGGATTCATGTGATAGTTGGTTAGTAGATAGTGGGGCCTCTAGACATTTCTCTGGGTATCATGAAGTCCTCTCAAATCTGGTTGAGAGGGAGACTAATCTAAAGATCATTTTTGGGGACAACTCTAATTATCTTCTGAAGGGTTTTTGCTCTATCACATTTCATTTGGATTATGGGGAAACCGATCTTCTTCATGATGTTATGTATGTACCGGGATTAAAGAAGAATCTTGTATCTATATCAATCTTGGAAGACAAAGGGATGAGAGTTGTCTTCATAAGAGGAAAGGTCCTCACTTGGCCTATGGAATCTTGCATGAAAGATGCATTCACTTTGGATCTAGAATTGAAGGACTCTATAGAGTCAATGGAAGACCATTGCGAGCAATGGTACATGATAGAAATCATCAAAGTGAACTATGGCACCGAAGGTTTGCTCATCTAGACTATGAAGCCCTACCTAAAGTAAGGAGGATGGTTTCTGGAATGCCTGAAGATCAAACTATGCATGATGGGGTATGTCAGGGATGTGACAGTGGAAAGAATTCAAGGGGATCATTCCCTTCCAGCAAAAGTAGGACCAGTGATATTCTACAACTCATTCATTTTGATCTATGTGGACCCATGCTGGTAAAATCTCTGGGTGGCTATCTTTATGTATGACTTTGTTATAAAATATATATATAAATAATACAAATAACATAAATAGTAATAATCATAACTTGTAACTAGTATTGAAGAGGCATATCTCAAAGGACGTGACCGTTTGTGAAGGGGTGCCTGCATAAGTATATAGGGAGGCCTTCACCCTCATTTGTAACATTCTCATCATATCATATTCTTATTCAATACATTTTATATATTATTGTATCCTCAATAGATATCTTCATATTCCAAGTCTTTTTGGAGTGTTTAACTTGCTATTACGAACTTTGTTTGTAACATTGGTATTAAAGTTGTTCGATCCTCTGGTCGCTCAACCACTGCATAGAACCAGTCTGATCCGGCCTTTGGCCACTCACCTTTCATCAACTTTGTTGCTATCGCAATCAAAGCGTTTCACTATAGAGAGTTGGAGATTCTCCATCTTGCCTCAGGCCTTTGGCCATAAATTAAAATAAAAAAGGAAGGGAAAAAAATTTTATTATATATAGGAAAAAAGGCTTGCACCGTGTTGGTTCATAACATGATCCCTACACAGTATTGGTTCATAACATAGTTAACCATCAAGCAACTATACCCAAAATTCTTATCTAATTTTGGAGCGCATAATATTTAAATATGTTATTGAAGAGTTAACAATTTTTTATGGAAGTGACTATATGGAATTGAATTGAAGGTTGAAAGTCTTATATATATATATATATATATATATATATATATATATAAAGCCAAATACATATATGTAAAGTGCTCTTAATTATTGAAAAAAGTATTTGAGATTCAAAAAAGGGATTATTACAAAGAAGTTCTAATAAGTCGAAAATCTTCATAATTATTTTAATGGAATATTAAGTTTAAAGAAAAGGAAAAGTGTATTTTTTGTTTAAAAAAATAAATCAAAAGTATTTAAATATTCGAGACAAAGAATGTAGTCTAATTCGGAAATGAGGGAAAGAAGATTTTCCTACAAAAGTATTTCAATTATAGATCACTGATTAATTACATTAAAAGGAATTATCTAAGTGAAAAAAATTAATATCGCTATCAACACAAGCAGCGAAAAAAATTACATCAATATTAATTTGGTGAATCATCTATTAATTCAAGAGCCTAGCATTGGTGAAAGAAAAGATATTTTTGGTCAAAAGAAATATGAAATTAATGATTTACGAGTGGCAGTTGACCATCATGAATGCATTTCTCAATTCAATGTTGTAACTATGGTTAAGAAAAATAATGACATAATTCTCAGTCTACCTTGGTTTAAAGAATTGGGTACATTCATGTTAAACATAGAGGAAAAAATTTTGATGTTTCCTTATAAAAAGAAGTTGATCACACTCCAAGACATGACAACAAAATCAGAGACGATAATGCCCTCATCAGAAAATTTTAAAGATATTTCGAAACTAATGTTTCAAGATAATCAAAAAACAATATCCAAGAAGCAAAAAGACCTTAAAGAAGTTCTCTCCAGTAAAGACAGAGAAATTTTGAACCTCAGAGATCACAGTGAAAAACTACTCGAACAAGTCAAGAAAGCTAAGGCCACAATGAAAGAACTCAAGAAGCGCCTATCAGAACACGAAGAGGAAAATTTACGTTTAAAGAACCCTAATCAAACATTATTAGAACAAATCAAAAGTGAGGAGAAGGGCATTAAGAATAAAACCAACAATCCAGAAAGCGATGAACTTTCACATATCAAGAATCACAATCAAAAGCTACTCACGCAAATCAAGAAACTTAAAAATGAAAAGAGATCATTGGAGAACAAACTAGAAGAAATTATGACAAAATCAAAGTCTCTAGATGAAACAAATCAAGTTGAATAAAAAAGAATGAATATTGATCCAGTGAACATCACACCTCAAGAAGATGACAAACCAATAGAAGTGAAAACATACTCAAATGTTACAATTCAAACGACAGAGATTTCAAGTAATGATCCAGCAATTAACCAAGTGACTTATGTACCTAAAAGAAATCAGATACCTCAAGTAAGTCAAGAAATCATCACAAACATGTTTAAGCGAAATCGAATCACAAGAATTCCTTGCCAACATCTGAATCACAAGAGAAGACATTTCCATTAGTCTACCAATATGTATCGCTCGGAACATAAACAACGAACTTATGTTCCAAAGAATACTAAAGTTTGCACAATCCAGTCCTGTTATAACAATTCACCACAAGTTTCTAGTAACAGCAAGATTCCACAGAAGATTGATTTAGGATCGTCAAATCCCTCTTAGTTCAACGATTTTGTTTATCGTTGGAACAACGAAGATGAAAGATCGAAGAATTCCAAAAGATGTGAATAGATTACAAAGACAAAGAACAGATGATATGCCTTGTCAGCAATAAGCTTTGAGGACAAAGCTTTCTGAAGAGAAAGGCAATGTTAGGAATAAAACACACACACACACACACATATATAATACAAATAATATAAATAGTAATAGTCATAAATAATGATAAATTAACTAATAATTAGTATTGAAGCGCCACGTCTCTAAGGACATGACCATTTGTGAAAGGGTACCTGCCTAGGTATATAAGCAGACCCTCACCCTCATTTGTAACATTCTCATTGTATCATATTCTTATTCAATACATTTTATACATTATTGTATCCTCAATGGATATCTTCATATTCCAAGTCTTTTGGAGTGTTTAACCTGCTATTACGAACTTTGTTCATAATAGACTTCTCCCGAAAGACAAGGATATTCTACTTGAAGCACAAAGACGAAGCATTTGATATGTTCCAGGATTTCAATGCTCTAATAGAGAATCAAACAGGGAAGAGGATCAACGTCTTCAGGTCTGATAATGGTGGAGAATATACTTCTAATGAGTTTGTTGACTTTTATAAGAAGGTTGGAATCAAGAAGAAGACCATTGTATCTTATAATCCCGAGCAAAATGGTGTGGCTGATAGAAAGAGCAGGACCATCATGGAAGTTGCCTAAGCCATGTTGCATGATCAAAAGCTACTGAAGTTCCTAGGGGGAGAAGCCACTCATTAAACAATCTATGTTCAAAACAGGATTCCTCGTCAAGCCTTGGGTGACAAGACTCCTGAAGAGGTGTTCATAGGTGTAAAGCCCCATGTTGGACATCTGAAAATATTTCGCTGCCCCATGTACTTTCATGTGCCCGAGGACAAGAGGAACAAGCTGGAAGCCACTGGAAAGAAAGGTATGTTTATTGGGTATTGTGATAATTCTAAAGCTTTTAGAATATATGTGCTTGGTCAAAGGAATATCAAGTTTAGAAAGGATGTGACTTTCGATAAAGATGTTGCCCTTGGAAAAGCAAGGGACATTCCTCCTCCTCCTGTTGAAAAGTAGGATGATGACAGGGACCTACTAGAAGGTCTTTATGTGCTTGAACCTCAGAAAGGTGTCGTTGATGATCCCATGGAACCTTGGACCCCTTGGATCTTCCTTCATGCGATTCCCCTACCAGGAAGAGACCTCTTTGGCTTCGTGATACATTGTAGGATGCTAAAAGACATGTTGCTACTAGAGGAACCTTCAAGGAAAGTAAGAATCCATGTCGATACTAGCGATATGTTGTGGCTATGAGCTCCATCATACAGGCTTAACCACACACCTTTGAAGAAGCAGTGAGAGAGCAAGTTTGGAAAGATGCTATGGCCGAAGAATATGAATCTATTATGAAGAATGATGTGTGGGAAGTTGTTCCAAGACCTAGAGGGAAGTCTATTGTGACTTCTAAATGGTTGTACAAGATCAAACATGGATTTGATGGGAGCATTGAGAAATATAAGGCGAGGTTCATGGCTAGAGGTTTCTCCTAGAAAGAGGGAGAAGATTATGATGACATCTTCGCACCTGTTTCCCAATATACCACCATTAGGTCTATTGTTTCCCTTGCTGCTAGCTAGGGATGGACATTTCACCAAATGGATGTGAAGATTGTGTTTCTTTATGGCATACTACAGGAAGAAGTATATGTTGAACAACCACAAGGATTTGAAGTACATGGCAGGAAGACTCACGTTTGTAGACTGAAGAAGGCACCTTATGGATTGAAGCAAGCCCCCAGAACCTAGTAAGTCTGTATTGATAGCTACCTGGTGAAGCTTGGATTTACAAGAAGCAATGTCGACCCAAACCTCTACTTCAAAGTGGCCCAAGGTATGCCCCTTATTTTGGTTTTATATGTTGATGATTTATTCTTGACAGGTAGAGAGCCTCTGATGCTCGAGTGCAAGAGGAAGTTGGCCTTTGAGTTCAAAATGAAAGACCTTGGATTGCTGCATTATTTTTTGGGCTTCGAGGTGTGTCAAAGGCCTGGTGAGATTTTCTTTTCTTAAGGAAAATTTGATGTGAGACTGTTGCAAAGATTTGGAATGGTAGAATGTAATATCCCAAATGGTATATTTTAACTAAAATTGCAGAAATAAACTTAAGCAGCAAAATAAATGGAAATATACACATAGCCACTAATAGAACACAATGGATGCTGATAAAATCACTGAGCCATTTTCTTAATCCATGGTAAAAAGTACATCACATAAAGGAACAGCGGAACCTGAGCTTGCCAAGCAAGCGGAGCAAACCCAGAAAGATCTTTGGCCCAACTGATGAATGACGTTGGCAATGATGTAGATGGCTCGGTAAGGAGACTACTGCAAATCGGCTATGGCAAAACTGACCTCTCCAAACTCCACTGAAGCACTATGAGATCTCTGAGTGAAACCTCCTCAAGGGTATTGGGTTTCCGTCCAACACTCACAAATCACCCAAGGGTTTCCGTCCTGGGGCTACAGCTGAAGTAGGGAACCACGTTCTCAAACCTCTCATACACAAGAAAATGATCTACTACAAAGATATCTCCCAATGGCCTCCTCCCTTTATTTTATAGATCTCTTGGAGCCTTCTAGAGCATTATTTTATTATTATTTTATTCATGGAGCACTTTTCCCTTTTATTAAAATATTCCTTTTTAATGCAAAAAAGGGTAAATCGGCGACCACGCCTCCTCCGGTCACTGAAATCCGTGTCTAACTGTCCCACCATGTAGGTATCCTCGTCTCGGTTTCAATGAGCTATTACACTAAGGTGTTCCATCATGTATTCCTCTCAGAATGCCACCTTGAGTGTAATCAGCTGAGTTAAGCCCAGAAATAATTCAAATTTCCGAAAGTTATCGGAATGCACCGGAACGAAAGCCAAACCGCTCGGATGATGGAGTATATCAAGTGAATGCCTCCGAAAACCATGAAAACTCCTCAAAACTCCTCCAAAGAGCTCCTGAGCCCACTGGTAGCATCAATTTGTACATGTGACCTCTCTGCTCCTAACTCTAGAAGTCCAACCTGACCCGGTAGTAAGTGACACCAAAAAAGGGGATATTACAGACCTTCCGCCCCAAGATTGCTTGACCTCAAGCAATCCAAATATGTGGGCCACTCTATCGGCCCGATGCAACTGAGACCCAATGCCCGGATCCCATACAAACCTCCTGGTGCAACTATGTGCCTGTGTCAAGCCACCCATAATAGACCCCTCAATGCCGAGATCCCAAACTGATCTCTCACTGTACATGTCATCAAATAATCCTCCTGGATCCCCATGCCACGTTGGCCAATCATCGCCCAAGTCCCACGGCCCAGACGGCGCACTGCCTCTAGCTATGACTGATACTCTAAGAGGGGAAGACCACGTCTCCTGCTGCGCTAGATCTATAATGGTGTAATCTACCCCATCAACTGTGTACCAACTCATCACCTCTCTCCAATCCAATCCCTGACTAAATCCACTATTGATTTTGCTCTCCTGGAACTGGAATGGGATGCTGAAGAATCTGCCCTACTACCAACTGGAACCTATATCATTTGTCATGTCTAAGGGCCCTTGCCCTGCTGTGCTCCCTACGAAGAATATCGTACCATCAAGAGGATACCAACTCATGATCTCCCGCCAGTTCATCCTGGAAGAAGAATCCAATGTAGCAACAACTGCATATGGAACACGCCTAGAGTGTTGTCGCCAGCCCGTAATCAACTCCCACTGCTTTGCCCTGTCTGCCAATGAAATTTGCCTGTAGAAGGAAGCCCTTCTCTCTATAATGGGCCAAAGTGGGCAAGATATGCTGCAAGCCCCATCGATGTACTCCTGGAGAGTGCTACTCACTGAAAATACTGCAGCTCTGTTGACTGCGTGTACATCTATTTGAACCTCATCCCTGTGTCGACCCACAAATGGATAATCCACCATCTCCAACAGCTCCTCCCACTCCTGATCAGGAATGTCATGCTCCTATTGTCTACTAGCCCCCTGCAGAACAATCCCATCAACCTCCAACACCTCCAGAAGATATGGATCTGCAACTGCTGTCACCATACTCGATGTCAATGCATCTCACTGCTCCACCTCAATGGCTGACCCCAATGTTAGCCACATATCCATCATAGACTCAATGTGGGTGCCCATCTGGTTCTCCCCCAAAGGAATATCATGCCTGATGTGCATAGTATCCTCCTCTGCTAACTCAGGCTCCATCATATGCTGCTTTGGCTGAATCGTCACAAGGGACTCATCACCCAGAGTATCTCCCATAGAGTCTCGTGACTGCTCATCCTGCACACTAGAACACAGCTTCGGTCTACTGTCATCACCTCTGCATGACTGCTCTCGCTCCCCAGAAGCGTGTCCTCAACTGATCCCATGGACTCATCTAAAGAAGAGTCCTCACCCTGGAATACAGAAGGAATGCCCTCCTGTCCTGCCTCCGCCACATCATCTGCATCTCTCAAACATGAGTGATTAGGCCCCCAAGGTTCTTTGCAAATGAAGAAAAGTCCCTTCCTCCTCAACTCATTTCTGCTACCTGACCCACCAAACTGGAGCAGCTCCTCCCTGGTCAACTGTCTCCTGAGAAGCTCAATGTTCTGCTCAACTAGCCCTTGGGCTAGCTCATAAGCAGCAGGCGAGACCAACTGCTCTCTCCTCCAAATGTTCAAGAACCGGGTCTGCAACTTTCGGCCAATGGTAACATGGTCTCTCATACATGATGACAAGATGGACTGCATGTGTGCTATGACGGTGTCAGGATGATGTCTCCTAATGCTGAAGAAGCATTGGAACATCTGCAAAATTAGGGCATCACACTCAAGGTCAAACATGATGACACAAGTCTTGATTTTGGCCATACTCCATAGAATCTCCAACTTCTTCCCAAAGGTAGAGCCTCCACTGTTGTCCAAATCCTGTAAAGTCTCTACAATCAATCTCATAATCCTTCTCATAACATCATCATTATATGGCTCTATAGGTGCGATCAATTTCATGATGTTATTGAGGCAAGCTGCAACTGGAAGTGTGACCCCTTCACAAGGTTCCTCCAAGAATTTGGGTTATATAAGAGCAAGCATAGCAGGCTTTAGAGCCCAAATCAATTTCTTCCCTTCTACTTGGTCTATTGTGGACATGAGTTCATTAAACTCTTCTAGTTTGGACAAAACTCTCCCTGACATCTTCATGTGTTTCAGATCTGTCCCAAGTGCAAAAATTATGTGACCAATCCCCAATTCTTCCTGCAAATATTTTGGCTGTCCTTTTTGAAGGATGAAATATATTCCTCTTGAAAAGGGTTTGCTGTTCTGTTTAGTTTCTAGTTGTGTGTCATGGTTCCCTGGGGTGTTGTTGTGTTGGTTAAATAGGTGTTTTAAAAACGCCATCATTCAACACCATACCATTTGTACCCTGTCTATAAAAAAATATAATGCTTCTAATGGCAATGTTTCAGATGACATCAAATAAATTTCTAATCACTATAATATGATGCTACAACCATCAGACCAATTGTATCTTTGATAAGCAAACCCAAAAAAAACATATATGTTTCATATATGCAGTCTCATACAACCAATTAAAACTTAACTATAAAGCATAAATTCTTTATAGAGGAACCTGGTTATAATGAGCAGTTGGTTCCTCTCTTCTGGTATATATATATATATGCCGCCCCAGAGGATTCTGACTGACAATCAGCTCCAAAATTTCTGAATTTTCAACGAAGGTCACAACGTCTTCCCTCGCAGCACAAGAGTATGTGAGATTTGTTGTAGCAATTATAGTCACGCAAACCTCTGTTGCGATCACCTACACCTCGAGAATGCTCCCCTGCCACCTATACACTTCAACCCGACTGAGCTAACAATTCACGTCACACCAAAATTCAACCCATCACGATCTGTTCCAGATATTTTGTGGATATATATCCTGGGAATTCTGCCCGAAATTGCAGCACGCAGCAGATAATGTGACGCCCAGCAGTTTGTAAGTATGATATGGAACTCGGATTTTGAGAGCATGCAATCATGATGCTGTCCAGAATTTGAATGGCGGCTTCAGAATGTGATTCCAAATTCTGGAAAATTCAATTGTCTTCGTTTTGGCCCCCTTTAACCAACAGCTCCGAATAACATTCTCTACGCCACAACCCACGTGAAAATTCAACCGATTTTAGTCGTGGTAAATGTGGCTCGACTCACGAATGCGTAGCTCCTGCTGAGTGGTAATGCTTGGTCTCGGGAAATCTGCTACGATGAGACCACTCTAAGTATGACAACAGAATAAGAATGCTTGGCTCCCTTCGTATTAACAGAGCTCGATCGCCCAACAAGTGACAATTTTTCGGCACTGACGTCACAGATTTGTTGCAACTCGAATTACTTATCCAATTTTCTTGACAGCCGCGCTGCAAAAAATGATCACCCTACATATTTAACCCATGAGATTGACCCCTTGGCTCACGCAGTTTCGCAATTTCCACACTCGACTATTATTTTTAAAGGAGTGCGACCAAGACATGTCCGCGGTAAGGTGCTCCCGCCCTCATTCTTCAACGAATTGCCCGGAATTTTTTTTTTAATTATAATCATGACCCTTCCTTTTTAATTCGGCCTCATAGAAGAATGTTTGGCCCCTCCCATTTCAGAATAATGTGAAACTTATGATCTGATGCCGCATTCTCAAAATAACATTCGATTCAAATTTGTCGAATCGTTATTATGCCCGCAAAATTAATAAACCTTCGATTTTCCTTTAAAATCGATCTCCAATAAAATAAAATAAAATTCCATAAAAATTCCTTATGACCCTTGAAAAATGATTTCAACTTTTGGGCTTTGCAGTATTTTCTTTGATGGATTTTCTCACAAACCCTCTATTTTACTGAAGTTGATCCACAATGAACCCGCAGGTTGAGCCAAAACCAATGCTCTGATACCACTGTAATATCCCAAATGGGATATTTTAACTAAAATTGCAGAAATAAACTTAAGCAGCAAAATAAATGGAAATATACACACAGCCACCAATAGAACACAATGGATTCCGATAAAATCACTTAACCATTTTATTAATCCATGGTAAAAATTACATCACATAAAGGAACAGCGGAACCTGAGCTTGCCAAGCAAGCGGAGCAAACCCAGAAAGATCTCTAGCCCAACTGATGAATGACGCTGGCAATGATGTAGATGGCTCGGCAAGGAGACTACTGCAAATCGGCTACGGCAAAACTGACATCTCCAAACTCCACTGAAGCATTGTGAGATCTCTGAGTGAAACCTCCTCAAGGGTATTGGGTTTCTATCCAACACTCACAAATCACCCAAGGGTTTCTGTCCTGGGGCTACGGCTGAAGTAGAAAACCATGTTCTCAAACCTCTCATACACAAGAAAATGATCTACTCCAAAGATATCTCCCAATGGCCTCCTCCCTTTCTTTTATAGATCTCTTGGAGCCTTCTAGAGCATTATTTTATTATTATTTTATTCATGGAGCACTTTTCCCTTTTATTAAAATTTTCCTTTTTAATGCAGAAAAGGGTAAATCGGCTACCACGCCTCCTCCGGTCACTGAAATCCGTGTCTAACTATCCCACCATGTAGGTATCCTCGTCCTGGTTCCAATCAGCTATTACACTAAGGTGTTCCATCATGTATTCCTCCCGGAATGCCACCTTGAGTGTAATCAGTTGAGTTAAGCCCAGAAATAATTCAAATTTCCGAAAGTTATCAGAATGTTACGGAACGAAAGCCAAACCGCTCGGATGATGGAGTATATCAAGAGAATGCCTCCGGAAACCATGAAAACTCCTCCAAAGAGCTCCTGAGCCCAATGGTAGCATCAATCTGTACATGTGACTTGTCAGCTCCTAACTCTAGAAGTCCAACCTGACCCGGTAGTAGGTGACACCAAAAAAGGGGATATTACATAGAATATTAGCCCATGGCCACCCTAATGGAGATGAACTTCAAGAAGCTTTGTGGAGATGTTGCTAGAACTGACTTGGCAAATCCTTCCAAGTATCGACAGTTGATTGGGGCATGATGTTCCTTGTGAAGACAATATGTTTTGCAGTTAACACTTTGAGTCAATTCATGACTAAGCCTCTTCATGCACGCTAGGTTGATGCCAAGCATGTGCTAAGATATTTGCATGGGATGATTAATCCTGGTCTGAGATATACTTCTGAAGTTGTGAGGTTGCATGCATACACTGATGTTGACTGGGCCGAAAATGTTATTGACGGGAAAAGCACTTCAAGATGATGTTTTAGCCTTGGATCTTCCATGATATCTTGGATGGGAAGGAAGCAGAAGTTTGTTGCCCTTAGTACTGCCAAGGTTGAATATATTATTGCCACCATGGCAAGTTGTGAAGTTTTATGGATGAGGAAGCTCTTTGGTGAGTTGTTTGAGCAAGTACAAGATACGACAGTTATAAATTGTGAAAACAAGAGTGGGATCCGTCTAGCAAAAAATCTTGTGTTCCATGACAAGTCCAAGCACATTGAGATCAAGTATCACTACATTTGAGATATGGTGCAGAGAGTAGTGAGACTCCATCACATTTCGAAAAATGAGCAGATGGCAGACATTCTTACCAAGGCTTTGCCAAAAGGGAAGTTCTTGGTCTTCAAAGAGCAACTTGGACTCATGGAAGTGACCCTCCCAGGTAAGGGTCCCAACTGATCGAGGACATTGAGCTATGCTCTTCCCCCCTATTTGAGCTCCCAGGGAGAGGAATTGCGCTGAAGAGCTCCTGGGGTTGAGGGAACTCGTGGAAAATAGGTGTGTTTGATCCTTACCTCATGGTAAATGTGTATCTCCCCTGTTTTCTTTGTAGGTTTGTGTCTAATCCTTACCAGAAATGGTAAGTGTATATCTCCTCCTATTGAGTATATCCCAGTATGCATCCTACCCACAAGCTGGGCTTGTCAATATTGCCACCCATCTGGCCAATGGGTGAGGAGACTTGGGCGTGTCTGATCCTTAACTCTCATGGTACATGTGTATCTCCACTAAGAGCCTTGGGCGTGTTTGATCCTGACCTCGCATTCGCATGGTAAGTGTGTATCTCCCCCAAGGTAGTGGATGCAGGTGTTCTACCACTTGACTCTTAAGGCTCAAGATGGGAAGATCAGCGGATAATAGGATAGTTGTGATCCTTACCTCAAGGTAAGTAGTATCCTGCCTATTGTCCTTGGATATTGAGTGGTAGCTTGAGCTCCCCTATGATGATTCTTCTTCTTTAGTTTCGAGAATGTTTAGCAGATAAGCAGAGACGAGATATGACTTGGTTCAGTGATGACGAAGACGAGATTTTTGAGATGAGATTCATGATGCAGTCGGAAATATCTCCCTAGCTAAGGAGTGTTAATTTGGCAGCTTAGGGATAAATTCCCTCCATTGGACAACCCTCCTCATCAAGAAAGACCCCTCCTAGCCCTTGGAAAAACTTAATTTGGTCAAGGAAAAATATAATTTTTAATGATGGAACCACATGTGCACAAAGTACAAGTTGGCCTAAAAGACAAATTAGGCCTCCTCAAATGCATATAAATACACATCATGTCACATCACTTTGGAGCATCATCATCACTCATCTCATCTTCTCATAGTATTCAAAACCGACAGGTTCAAACCGGTAACCGGTCAAACCAGTTGGTTCAATTGCCAGTTGGGTCAAACCAGCCTAAAAACCTGGTTAAGGGTGGCCTTTGACCCAAAATACTGGTGCTAACTGGCCAGTTTAGGACGTAATCGGCCAGTTTATGGATAAACTAGCAGTTCCGTCCTAAACCAGTGGGTTAGCTGCCACTGTCGCAAAGGGACCCACATATGTGGTTTTGGACAGTTTAGGGTGGTTTTGGAGGGAAAAAGAGGATTGTTTCCCTCCAAAAACACCCTCCCCAATCCTTTAAAAGCAGGGGTACCCTCTCATTTGTCTCAAACATATCCATTTGGAGCTTTTGTGAGTTTGATTGAAAGTTTGGAGAGTGTTGAGTTTTTGCTGGAGCAGTCATCTTGGAGTTGGAGTTGGAGCTATTTTGGAGATAGTTTGGAGTTGTCAGTAGAGTTGGCATCTTCAAGAGGAGGCTAAAGAAGCTAGTTTGCATTTCCAGGTAAGGATTTTAACTTGAAAAATCCCTTATTTCACTATTGTCCATGTATTAATTTTTTTTGTGTTCAGCTATGCTATTGCTATCAAATCTCTAGTTCTCTGCTATCAAATTTTGTAGGCAACAATGTGCATTTTTTTCCCTAAATTTAGCTTTGGTTTTCCATTTATCTTAGCTGCAATTTTTTTTAAAATGACATATTTCTTCGCAAATTTAAATTATTTCAAGTCAACATGGCTCCAAAAGTCAAGGACATTGCATGGGCTCACTGTGATGTGATTGATGGAAAAATGATATGCAAATTTTGGGGAAAAACTATTGGAGGTAGGGGTATTCTCAGATTGAAACAACACTTGGCTGAGATCAGAGGCCAAGTAAAGCCATGTGAAGTACCAAATGAAGTGTTAGGTCCTATTAGGGCATAATATCTTTCCAAGTTTGAAAAGTTTGAGGAGAATAAGGCTAGGGAGAAGGCCATCCAAGATGAAATTGCAAGGAAGAGGGAATTAATAGAAGCCATGAAAGAGAGTGAGTATGATGATTATGAGATTCAAGACACTTCTATCCCTTCCACCAATGACCCCTTTCACTATGTTCCTTCTTCTCTTGGCTAAAAATCAAAAGCAACAAAGAGACCAAATATCCAGAGCTATTTCTCATCCACTACTAATCCCACAGCCACTTCCTCCCAGCCAAGTCGTCAACCCACTTTGGATCAACACTGGAAGAAACAATGCAAGGAAACTTCTTATCAGTATATTGCTAGATGATGGTATGATGCATATATCCCATTTAATGTTGCTCGCTCACCTTATTACCAAGTTATGTGGGACTCTGTTATAGTTGTAGGAAAGGGCTTCAAAGGCCCTATGCGCATGACTTGAGGGGAGCTCTTTTCAAAAAGAGATTTCTTCCATTGATGAGTATTTGGCTGAGTATAGAGAGTCATGGCTCAAAACAAGTTGTTCCATCATGTCAGATGGATGGACTGATGGAAAGAACCGCACTATCATTAATTTCCTTGCTTCTTGCCCTCAAGGAACCATGTTTTTGAGAACAATTGATGCATCTGATAAGGTGTAGGATGCAACCCTTCTATTTGAGCTTTTGGATGAGAATATTCAGGAAGTGGGGGAACAGAATGTTGTGCAAGTCATCACAGATAATGCCTCAAATTATGTTCTTGCTGGAAAGATGCTTGTCCAAATATAGAACCATATTTTGGACTCCATGTGCTGCACATTGCATAGACCTCATGCTTGAGGACATCGGCAAAGTGGAGTGGGTAAAAAACATTGTAGAGCATGACAAGTGCATTACAAAATACATTTACAACCGCTCATGGGTATTGAGCCTAATGAGGAAAAACATTGGCGGCAAAGAGCTTGTTAGGCCTGCAATCACGAGATTTGCAACTCACTTCCTCACGTTGTAATGTCTCAATTCTCAACAGAAAAACCTACAGAAAATGTGTTCTTCTGATGATTGGACTGAATCTCGATGGACTCGTAGATAAGATGGCAAAGACACCAAAAAGAAAGTTTTTGACAATTATTTTTGGAAAAGGTCTACAAAGCTTGTAAAAATTACCAATCCCCTTGTTAAGGTGTTAATGATGGTGGATGGGGAAAAATTGGCAATGGGCTACATTTATGAGGCTATGGATCAGGCAAAGAAGCAAATATGGGCAGCTTACAAGGACAAGTTAGCTAAATATGACCGTATATGGGAGATCATTGATAACAGATGGAACAATCAACTTCATCGTCCTATACATGCAACTGGGTATTTTTTGAACCCAAAGTATCATTATAAAGCTCGGCTAGGAGATCTACAGGATGGGGAGGTCAGAGTTGGATTGATTGATTGCTTGGAGTGCATGGTCCCTATCCATGCAGACCAATTGGAAATACATAAACAACTTACTCTTTTCAGTATGGCAGTTGGTACCTTTGGAAAAAACTTGACAAAAATAGCAAGAGAAGTGGATCAATCAGGTAAGCAATTCCAATTTGTTTTTGTTTTCAAGTTAAATTGTTTGTAAATAAGTAATGAAATGAACTATAAGTTACTAATTAATGTCTTTTTCTTTGCAGCACATTGGTGGGAGTCATTTGGCGGCCAATGTCCTAAATTGCAAAAGTTCAGAATTAGAGTCCTCAGCCAAACTTGCAGTGCTTCAAGTTGTGAGCGCAATTGGTCTATTTTTGAGCGCATACACACAAAGAAGAGAAACCGTTTAAGACAGAAACAGTTAAATGATCTTGTCTTCGTGCAATACAACCTTCGACTAAGGCGTAACCAAATGATGAACAAAACACCTAATCTAGATCCCATTGTATTGGACGATATTGAGCCAACATCATAATGAGTGGAGGAGACTGAAGATCCAGTGTTTGAGGTTGATTTTGATATTGACACAACACTAGTGGGGGATGAAGCAGATTTGGTGCCTCCATCAGAATCAAGATTAGTAGCTGCATCAAGGAAAGACAAACAACCAATGGAAGGCAATAGTCGTGCAGCTCGACTAACTCATGCTTCCATTAGGTCCACCTCTGTTGTTATTGGTGGCAGTGCTACTGAGGTTGCAAATGAGGCCGAGGCATCCTCACACTCTGAACCAGATGATGTCTATGCAACCCCTGATCATGATCCTGTGTCTAGTAGTGGTGATGAATTTGATGATTGATAATGTGTACACTATACAGTCTAGACTCTAGACTTGTAGTCATGTAGTAGGCTAATGGCCTCATAGCTTGCAGCATTGTTTTTTGACTTTATAGGCCATTTGTAGCCTCATTGCTTATGTATTTTGTCAATGATATGTATTGCACTCGGTGCCATTTTAATATATTCACCTTTACATGGTATATAAATGAGCAAACTTTGCATATTTTGTCTTTATTAGCTTGGAATCATGGTTGCAAATCTTAAAAATAGTTTTTTTTATTAAAAATTAATTATTTAATGTATTTTTTTTTAAAACCAGTTCATTGAGATCTGACTAGTCCCAGTTTGACTGGTTCCGGTTCGAAACCCAGTTCATTAGGTCCACCGGTTCCGGTTTTTAATACTATGCATCTTCTCTCTCTTCATTTGATTGGTTCGTACATGTTTGAAATAAGGAGGTCCGAGCTCACACGTGCTAAGGCAAGAAGACTTTCTGATTACTGTCTTGACCTTTTGTTTGGGACAGTTTGACTTTTTGTTTGGGACAGTTCCATCTGTTGACCGTAAACGATTGACTTAAGTCTGACTACATGCCTTCTCTCTCCTTTGAACAAACTTTTGAGGATTGTTTTGACTAAGGTTTGACCAGCAAAGAAGGTCGAGTTGTTTGACTGTTGACCAAGCTCATTTGGAAGTAGTCTGACCATTGACTTGTGGATTGGTTAGGGCACCTTTGACTGCTATTGATTTTCACCATAATTGCATATTTGACTTGTTGACCAGATTTGACTTTTGGAATCATCTCTTGGATATTGGTTAGTTGATTATTGAATAAGTCAAAGATTTGACGTTGACTCTTTGTTGATGAATTGGAACATTATATCTCTCTGCTAAACATTTGATGAAAATCTAATTGAAGAAGAATTTTGAAAGGGTTTTCCCCCTTGTGGGGTTTTTCCCTGGTCTTTGACCAAATCTTGTCTCTCTTGTTATTGCTCTTGGTTGTCTTCTATTGTGCATTGGATTTACTGTTCTATCTACAATTTCTTATTGTAATGTTCCCAAAATTAGCAAGAAGCTAATTGGAACATTGATTTTTCTTATATCCTCTAAAAGGTGAATAAATGGGTAAGGAGGCCCATGAGTAGGAATAAAATCCCTCATAGTGTGAAAGGGATCATCAGAGTAGTTATATTTTGCACCCTCAGGTGTGAAAAGGGACAAATTCATGAGGACAAGGTCAAGTTTGACCAAGTCAACAACGCTGCCAGCGCAGTATGAATGGGGGAGATATCATTTGGTGGAGGAAACCCTAATGTGTGGGGCGAAGGCAAGAAGGCTTTCATTTGTATAAAGGGAGGAAAACGCAGCCATAGGAGGACATGTGAATGAGTATTGATTTTGGTCTGCATGACTAGCTACTTTCTCCAATTGTTTAACTGAGATTGTTGTGCTGCTTAGCACAAGGAATCCCTATTTAGGAATCCTTCTCCCTTCTTGAGAGGCCTCTTGAGGGATTGTACTTCATTTCTCCACATTCAGGCTCAAGGCCAAGCCACCTCCTTCATCTACAGCGTTATTCCTGTAGCAAGAAACGTTGTGTTGCAGGGTGTTGCAGTGGAGGGTTCCACAACACCACTTCTAGAACTTATCTTTCAGAGGAGGGGGCTTCTATTCCTCTGGGAGGTCAGTGAGGAAGATTCAGGAGCTGATTGCACATCTTTGGCATCAGGCCAAGCATTTCCCATCTCCTACAGCGCAGACCCTCTTCTTGACTACATTATTTCTGAGAGTATTTGCAGTGGGGGTCTGCACCACTATTTTGGAGGGAGAGATCTTCGGTGATTGGATCAGCCTTTCACCTGACATATCCATTAGATGAGATTCATTCATCATATGCAGCATCTTCAGTCATCTTCATCCATTTCTCGAGTTGCAGCTGCTATTCAGTTTTGAGACTGCAACTCCGGCATTTCTGCCATTGTGTATATTTCAGCCAATCCTTCTAGGATTGACTTGACATTGTTTTTCAGGGGTTAGAGCTTTGCTCCCCACATTATTTGAACCATACATTTCTAAATCGATGTATTGACATTAATTCTGTAGCAGTGCCTCTTATAAACTACGCAGTCATAGCCTTGGGCATTCTTGTGTAGCAATGTTTTGTAATATTTTATGTACATGTTTCTTGAGGCTGATTTTGCCTATCTTGAGTGACTCTTTCCTCAAGATCTTGTATCTAATTGCTGCTAATAAGGTGGCTAGATGTTCCTCTTACATTTTCTGAGTTGATGCAACACTGCTCTTTCATTATTATGTTCATGGATTGCTATAGCTCCACTTTTGGAATATCTTAAGATATTCCCATTGGTGTAGATTTTCCCTATTTTGGGATATTACAGTGGTATCGGAGCATAGTCTTGGCTCAGCCTGTGAGTTTCAGCCATAAGAAGATAGAAGAGATCAAAATGATGAAAAGAATGAGCTTGCTCTCATCACTTTTCAGACCCAGGAAGAACCTCTCACAGGAGGTTAATCAGAAGAAGAAGAGTTGCAGTGAAACTCCTAGAGGGTTTCAAGAAGAGGAAGAGCCATGCACTTCCTATTCTCAAAGAAGAGAAGACATGAAGCATGAAGAACACTTGGAATCTGAACTTCTAAGTGAATACCTTGTTGAATACCAAGCTAAACCTAGAGCCTTCAAGGAGACTCTAGCTTTTCCACAATTTATTCAGCGAGAAGAAGAAAGAAGACCCTACAGCTATGGGATGATGAGAGGCAAGAGATTTCTATGCCCACTTTTGATGGATCACTCACATGTGCAGCCAAGGCTTGGATAATGAAGCTAGAAGCTTTCTTCCTACTACATCCAGTAGTAGAGAAAGAAGTTGTGGAAATTGCAGCGCTGCACCTTGAAGGTGAAGCTCATACTTGGTGGTTCAGCCATTTGAGCCATGCAAGGGTATTTTCTCTTGCTGAGTTTTCTCAAAGGATGATCAGGAGGTTTGGCGAAAGGAGGGAGAAGCCCTCACCACAAATTGAAGAGGCATGCACCAACGTTGTTGTAACCATGGAGGAGCAGCCTTCATCTTCAGTAGTTTGGGAAGCCAACACATATTAGGAGGAAATTCTTGCAACCCTGCAAGAAGCTTCCAAATTTCATCGAGGTATGCTTAAGTGTCCATCTCTTATCATTTTAGCAAACATTATGTAAGGATCCACATCATTGCATGCTATTGATTTAGAGCAGCAGAATTGCACTGCGCTGTACAAGAGCAGTGATGAAGAAAGGAGGACCCATTCCTCATGGGAGCATTCAAATGGCAGCATCATTCAGGAAGCAATGAAGGAAGTAGTAAGAAGAGGTAGACATCTTGAGATGAGAAACTTTTTCTCCTCTCTAGACGACACTCTCTCAATGAACATGCCACAGCTCAAAGAGAGACTTCTACTTGCAGCAGATCCAAGGCCTCTTTAGTTTTGGAAGGCCATGCATGAGGAGGAGGTCTCATCGGGAGATTCCATTAGAGATGCACTTCAACATGTCATGGAGTGCAAGTTTCATCAACACATGGAGGATGCTAGCCCTCATGGGAGGAGTACCAAGATGGAGGATGGAAGGAGACATCCACAAATGATTGAGTGGATGTGGATGAAGAGCAAGAGGCTAGTAAGCCACTTGTAGATCTATGACACCGAGCAACAGGAGGCTTGGCTGCGCTGGTTACTCTTGAAGGAGTTTGGCCATCACTTGGCATATACTCTTCCTAAGGGTATGGGGGTGGAGAAGATGTGGGAGGATGCTTGCATCATTGAGCAACAAAGAGTATGGATGCATGGTGTTGATGTGACATTTATATCATTCATTATGTGTTCATCACATAACTTGTATGATGAGAGCATGAGGAGGCAGCAAACACTTTTGTTGCTTGAGTTGTACTTGAGAGAGCAAGGGCAGATTTGCTCCCACATGTTGCATAATGTTGCAGGAGTAGGAGATAGCATTATCATGGTGCAAAGGGGCTACTCCTTGGCCTTAGATGATCAGGAAGTACTTCCATCTTGAGAGGAATTCCATATTTGCAGCAGCATTATTGAAGGAGTCTTTGACAAGGATCATGTCAAAGAAATGAGCTATGAGTTGGTAGGAGTCTATCTATATAGGCCAGCAGTGTTGTTCCTTTGGAGCATGGACTTATTCATGTATTCATGCATCACTTTACTTCCAGCACATGGTGAGAATGTTGTTTTTTCATTTATTGATTATGTAACATAGTATGTGCATCTTCTTACCATTATCATACAGTGCATTGTTCCAAAAGAGAGCAAGTTTATTGTTGAGCCCCATAAACAAAATTTTGCCAACTATTATGATGGAGACAGCCATCCTTTGTATAACCATGGGCAAGTGTTTGATTATTTCTTGTATGCTCAGTTGACACATTCACCCATTTACTATTCACTAGTAGATGTGATGATTCACACAACTAGCCATTTGTCAAAACATCACTTGCCATGCTATTTTCTAAAGCTGTAGTGGGAGAGATTGCGCTATGTCCACTTGAGACATTGTTTGTATCATGCAGCATCATGTAAAACCTTCAGCAAACTTCTCATTTGGATACCCTATGATGATCATGTCCTATTCATCATGGATGAGATGTTTTGGGCCAGCCTGTTCTTCAATATTGGAGAGGTGATCCTTGGAGGATTTTTCTTCATTTGGCCACTTAAGGGCAATACTATTGCAGCCCAAGATTAGCACATACACTACACTTATCATGAATGGAGAGAAGGACAACATGGGGTAGGCTACTTTGTCTACCATGTTCATATTTTCAGCCCACCTACTTTGCCGGAGCCAAAGGTGGAGGAAGATTTTCAAGAGTTGCCTAGTTGGGAGGTGACCCATTTTGCATGGATGATAGCTTGGGGATGGAGGATCCATAAGGGGAAGATGGTTCCCACCAGATTTCAAATCCCATTCCTCAAAGGGACCTCTAGACATCACTTTGCTACCTTCTCGAGTATTTCACCTTTTCATGATGATAGCTTGATAGCTAACTTGCATGCTGGGGAGGAGCAATGTGGCTTGATAGCTAACTTGCATGCTGGGGAGGAGCAATGTGGAGACTTGTTGATGAGACAGCATCCTTTTACTTGGAGGAGTTCATCATATGTGGATGCTACAGGGAGAGGAGGTGAAATAACTCAGTTCTATCCTTGCAGTTGCTTGAGAACAAGCAATCTTTGAGAGGGGAGGATTGTAATGTTCCCAAAATTAGCAAGAAGCTAATTGGAACATTGATTTTGCTTATATCATCTAGGAGGTGAATAAATGGGTAAGGAGGCCCATGAGTAGGAATAAAATCCCTCATAGTGTGAAAGGGATCATCAGAGTAGTTATATTTTGCATCCTCAGGTGTGAAAAGGGGCAAATGCATGAGGACAAGGTCAAGTTTGACCAAGTCAACAGCGCTGCCATGGAGAGAGTGGATCACTTTGAAAGACAACGCAGTATGAATGGGGGAGAGATCATTTGGTGGAGGAAACCCTAATGTGTGGGGCCAAGGCAAGAAGGCTTTCATTTGTATAAAGGAAGGACAAGGCAGCCATAGGAGGACATGTGATTGAGTATTGATTTTGGTCTGCATGACTAGCTGCTTTCTCCAGTTGTTTAACTGAGATTGTTGTGTTGCTTAGCACAAGGAATTCCTGTTTAGGAATCCTTCTCCCTTCTTGAGAGGCCTCTTGAGGGATTGTACTTCATTTCTCCACATTCAGGCTCAAGGCCAAGCCACCTCCTTCATCTACAGCGTTATTCCTGTAGCAGGAAACGTTGTGTTGCAGGGTGTTGTAGTGGAGGGTTCCACAACACCACTTCTAAAGCTTATCTTTCAGAAGAGGGAGCTTCTATTCCTCTGGGAGGTCAGTGAGGAAGATTCAGGAGCTGATTGCACATCTTTGGCATCAGGCCAAGCATTTCCCATCTCCTACAGCGCAGTCCCTCTCCTTGACTACGTTATTTCTAAGAGTATTTGCAGTGGGGTTTGCACCACTATTTTGGAGGGAGAGATCTTCGGTGATTGGATCAGCCTTTCACCTAACAGATCCATTGGATGAGATTCATTCATCATATGCAGCATCTTCAGTCATCTTCATCCATTTCTCGAGTTGCAGCTACTATTCAGTTTTGAGACTGCAACTCCGACATTTCTGCCATTGTGTATATTTCAGCCAATCCTTCTAGGATTGACTTGACATTGTTTTTCAGGGGTTAGAGCTTTGCTCCCCATATTATTTGAGCCATACATTTCTAAATCTATGTATTGACATTCATTCTGTAGCAGTGCCTCTTATAAACTGCGCAGTCATAGCCTTGGGCATTCTTGTGTAGCAGTGTTATAAATATTTTATGTACATGTTTCTTAAGGCTGATTTTGCCTATCTTGAGTGACTCTTTCCTCAAGATCTTGTATCTAATTGTTGCTAATAAGATGGCTAGATGTTCCTCTTACATTTTCTGAGTTGATGCAACACTGCTCTTTCATTATTATGTTCATGAATTGTTGTAGCTCCACTTTTGGAATATCTTAAGGTATTCCCATTGGTGTAGATTTTCCCTATTTTGGGATATTACACTTATGGTCATTGAAAGATTAAATTTATTTGAAAAGTGATTGCTAATTGAAGAATTGGAATAAGTGATGTGTTAAGCATAGAACAATGGAAAATTAACAGCATGATCCAGATGGATCATTATATTATTTTTCATCTATCTCAATGATTTCGGAGTGGAACAATTGGAGGAATCAACGTGCAAGCTCATTTTTACTAACGGCCCTAGTTTGGAAAATCCAGGGCAAAAAAAAAATAGGAGGCATTTTGAGGAGTTAAATGACCACTTTTTGTGGTGCCAAACTTCCTAGGGACCTAGATTACATAATCTTCACAACAGCATGGGAATCACCTCAACTAGAGCTCGTATGAGAAAGTTATGCCTCCCAGAAGTTGACCTATCATGATTGACCACCATAATTCGAAAGGATGCCATGTCAACCCTTGTTACTCATGGAAAAGGGGCTAGCCATGTTGGGACAATGAAGAAAACTCTAAAAGGGTTTAGTTGTAATTCATGTTAAGGGTTGAATGGGTCAAATCTAACCCCTAGTTGGCTATCGGGTTGTTTTATGACCAGGCTGGTAGGAGGAAAAGGTGCTTCATTATATTGTTAGCATTTTGTTCCATAGCAGAGCAGACTAGTTGAGTGTGGATAAAGAGAAAGAGAGAATAACAAAGAGGCTTTCTGTTTTGTAGTAGCCCATGAGCCACAGGTATCGGGAAACTTCATAGGGGGTGTCTTCTCATTTGTAATTGCATCATTCCATTCCAAACAAAACAGATCAAAGAAACCTCACCTTCCAGATGGGATTTCTCTCATAAGGGTTTCCTAGAGCATATCTTGTTGTTCATAACTTCATTGTGATTTGTGAGTAATTGTATTTACCTATTTTCTATTTTCCACATTTTATCTATTGCATGCATAAACAACAAAATCAATAATAACAGATCTATAATCTGAGAGAATTAACTCTTGGGTTATTTTAATAAATCTGTTGTAACAAATTGTCCAGTGGAATATCCACAGAAATTTACAGATCAAATATAATGTCAACCTAGCCCAAAAGTGCTAGGACATCCCATCAAGGGATTCATACATCCTCAAAATCCATCAAAATAAGGAAACTAGAACATCACATGTCCAAGTCCAATGCTATCTATGATAAACAAGTATAACAAATAAAACACCCTCAAGACATCCATGATCATATCATCTCATCAACTATCAACCCAGGCATGAAAATCATCAAGTGGACTCACAACCCCCAAGTCATCCAAAGCTCTTTCAACCTGTAAACTTTCCTTTGTGATAAAAATCACTAGTCAAAATTTTCACTAATGTAGGCCTCACACAAAATCAGTGGTAATAGGAGGCAAAACTTTTTGGTCCTTGATGTATTGCACTTTGAAATGCCTGTCAATATCCTCTTAAGAATATCTTTAGAAAAGAAACCACACATTCCACAATGTATACAAGATATTTTTTGGGCCAAAATATGTCACATTTCTCCTATATTCAATACGTTCATATTTCCATGTAACAGACAATCGCAATGGCAAAATAGAACTTATAGCAAAATTTGCAAATTCTACTGACTGCAGATGCCACCATGTAAACTCCAATACACTTGTTACAGAATTCAATTTCAAAATAAGGAAAAAAAATCATTTGCATGTGGATTTGCAGCTGCATACCAGAATCCTTAAAGTTCTCCTGGATCTCTTGATGTAGGAAATATACAATATCTACAAGTTTCTCCACGATCTACAATGCAAACATATGTCAGAACTTGGCCATAGCTGGTATAGTGTGTATGACATTGCAGATTACCAAAGACTAGACACGTGTGATTCTATTTAAAGCTGTCATCCATTCAATCAATATAAATTGCAACATATTTGTTCATTATTGTAAGAACCTGAAGCAGTGCTCAAAAAATATTGACATTCCACGAAAACCTGAACTGGCTATGACCAATTCTACTCAATTGTGTTTTTTGTTCAGGAAAAAGAAAGATATCAATCATCTAACTTGAAAAGGCACAAATAATCCTTGGTAGACCATTTGCGTTAGGCGCAAATTTGTACACAATTTGTAAATAATAAAGCACAATACATGGATACCACTGAAGTTAAAGGACATGACATGAAAATACAAGTAAAAACATCCAAGAAACACAAGAAAAGTTCTCATTTATAAGATTCTAAAGAGTGCTAAAATAGGTGCAATGATTCATTTAATATCACATTCAAGCTCACCAAATGACAGACAAGAAGTTAAAACATACACATAAAATATAAAGTCATAAAATTTCAAGGATGGACTCCAACAATTATCAATGTGAGAGGACGCCTGCTTTAATAGAGAGGATGCCAAGAATAAAATATGGATACCACACAATTTAATAAGTTAAATACAAAAAATAAAAATACAAGTAAAACCTCCTGTAAGTACAACCAAAGTTCTGATTTATAAGATTCTAAACACGATTAAATAGATGCAAGAATGCAGAGTGTTATCACATACAACATCAACAAAATATTTGATAATAGAAGAGAAAAGCATACACATAAAAGACAATAAAATTCTAAGGATGGACTCCAATGATCATCTGTGTGAAAAAGTGCACTTTAATAAAGAGGATGCAGAGAGCAATTTCAATGTTAGCAATAACCAATAGTTCAAAAGAATCAGTTCTTCAATACTGCTTTATAAGAAATGACAGACAGCTTAGCTTAGAAAACAAGAAATAGACTTTAACTTGAGAAAGAGATAGACCTCTTCCAATAATTTAGACCAAAGGGATTTCTTCTTCAAATTCCTCACATGCTTTCTCTGGCTCTTCAAATCGTTCTTTAAAATTGCGACACTCTCTCCTACAAGTCCAATACAATGATGTCCTTATTAGTTCCATCTCTCCTACTGAGACATGATATTGTGCTTCCCTAAAAAAGAAAAATCACAAAAATCCAAACACAAACATAGCACAAAACCAAAGAAGACATTCAAAATTATTTTTTATGACCACAAGCCAAATTTAAAGTGGTTCAGTCTTCTTGCTGAACTTTCCAAGAGAATCGAAATCATCTACAGAAAGATAAATATAACGAAGGGTTTCTTCTCAACTACAATTATCAGGTATCAATGTTTGAAACATGTATAAGAGAAGAAACAAATTCAAGCAGAAATATGGATTTCAACCATAACCAATGGTTCTAAATTTAGCTCTTATCCAGCACAGATCAACTGTGCCGAGCAGTGTGCAGCTGGCAAAAGCAAAAAGATAAAACCTGCAATTATTAATAAGTTGAATAACCAGTCTTCAAGTAGTCAATTTACTTTCTAGACAGTGGATAGAGAATAGACTGTGGCTATTGGGAGGTTGGACTGCCATGTTTTGGTTGGTATGGGATTAGTTTCCAGTCAACCAGAAAGTTAACTGGAAATTTAGCATGATTAAAAATAGACTTTATGCAACAAAAGAATGGAATTCAGACTCAGTCCTTGTTTTGTAACAGCCCTAGGGTTGGCTGTAATACACTTGGAGAAAGGCCCTTAGCCATAGTTGCTTGGAGCCATGTGATATACACCTTGGAGGTTGGACACTTAGGTTGAGGAGCATACTTCACGGAGGTTGGCCGTGAAACCAAACCAGAGTTATCAGAACCGGTGAAACCAGCCACTCCGACTGGTGTGGGGGTCAAGCCGGTCGGGTTCAAGGTCTAGAGCCGGAAATGGCCGGTTTTGTATTGGAACCAGCCGGTTCGGTACTGAACCAGCCTCTTTTCACTGAACCGGCCAGTTTTGTACTGAACCAGCCACTTCCGTACAATGTGACTTAAGATGTTCCAAACACAATATTTTTAAGAAAAACAAAAAAATTTAAGTGGGGCGGCCTAATATTCAAGCCTATGGCCCTATTATTGCTATGCTATTCATGGTACTTAAATTTTTAACATTACCATGAATTGACTCAAGATGTTTGAGA
Source organism: Pinus albicaulis (assembly GCA_034641835.2). Taxonomy (NCBI): domain Eukaryota; kingdom Viridiplantae; phylum Streptophyta; class Pinopsida; order Pinales; family Pinaceae; genus Pinus; species Pinus albicaulis. Next base: position 997,474,113 of record CM076569.1, on the reverse strand, counting down.
GTGGTTCCGACCTCATTGGATTTCATATGAAGAAAGTAGAATTTTAGATCTCACTCAAAATCCAGCAGACTTTACACTTTTCGGGATTTTACGATTGGGGGGATTGCACGTTTCCATTGGATTTTGTCATGTACGAGGGTATGAAACTAGTATTTAATCAAGAGCGCCAAGTATTATGACACTTGAACATCCATATATTTTAGAAAGCTCCATGTGGAGTTGCCTTCTTGGTTACTTATATGGACAAAAATGTTTTTTTATACTAGCCTCCCTCACCTACTCTATATATAAAGGGAGGAGAGAGCTCATGTAATCATTATAATCATTGTACTCTATAGTATCTTTGGAATTGTGAGATATTTTGTACAAAGCAATACATTAGGGTTAGCAAGTAAGCCCTAAGAAAAGACAAGAAGAGAGATAAGTCTTGGTTGTTATTGGAGAGAATGCTCTTGTGGGATGCTAGGGTTTTCTCTTGGAGAGGCTATGGTTTGTGTTATGCAATAAAAATCTAGAGAAGAATATGACACTGGAGATAAATGATGGTTCTTATGGTTCTTGTTGTAAAGCTAAAATGTATACCCCAATAGAAGACATGGGGTGGAGCTGACACCTTGCATGATTTGGTAACCTTGTTCTTGTGTGATGCATGAAGCTTGGGAAAAGATCATGAAGAGCTTAGCTTAGTGTGATGCCTTGATTAGAAAAAATACTTGGTTATTGTATTCTTTGTGTTCCATGGAGGTCTTGGAGTTTGTGTTCATACATAAGTTGAAGACCTAGGGTTTGAGTACTAAAACACCAGTATGGACATTACACTTGGAGACTAGCACTAGACTTGTCTTGTACTTGTATGATGCAGCATGGCTAGGGTTTGCAATTCTTAAGGAAGACAAGAGCGCTAGTGTGGAGAGCTCGTTGATGCAAGCTTCGTGTATGCGTTGAAGACTCGCTAGTGTTGATTCTAGAATGTTCAAGATCTTTGGTGGAGTGACCAGATTTAGTCGCGAGTGATTCCTAGCTAGGAGTTGATGACTAGAGTTTTCTTATAGTTTCCCTAGCTAGGTTTTGGAGAGCTTGTCTTCTACCACCTTCCTAATAAATCTATGGTATGTACCTATATTTCATCTCTTGTATATATATGAAATTTCCAACTGACCAAATATTGTATACTTGCAGATTTGATTTTCGACTTCTGTTATCTCATTAATTGAGTAAATTATAACACTTCTTGTTCATGCTGATTTGACATAACATATAACTAAGTTGGTTATTTGACATAACATATAGCTGAATTGGTTAAGGGATTTAACAGATATCTTGAAGATAGAGGAAAATAATTACTGCTGTTAAATTCTTCTGTAATAAGAGAAATCAGATCTATTATATGACTTGAAAAGTCTCCCCTAAGGGCAGTAGCATTGTGATATTGAAGTGCATTCATATGGTATTTATTCTCCTAGGCTTCCGGGTGAAACTGGATTGAAGGAAAATGAAATAATACTGCTATAATTTAATATTTCAGATCAGTTCTAAGGCTGAAAGTTCAAAGCAAATGGATCCATGAAACCTCACGGTTGAAGTGAAATTTCGTAACTTGCATTAATCACCTAATTCTTAAAATTTCTACATTGCATGCCCATATTTGGTAAACATTTCTTGCATTGATTTCCATGTTTTTCCAGCAGTTTGGAACAATTTATGTGTTTACAGCTCGCTTCCCTTTTCTATTTTAGCAACAGTAATGTACCATTTCCCTTCTAATTTATAGTTCAATTTTCATTGTTTTTTTGTGCCATTTAGCTTGCTTTCTGCTTTCTCTGTGTAATATCCCTAAGGAAAATTAACAGCGATAAACAAAGTATTCATACCAAATGCAACACAAAAATTCACACAAAATTAAATACTCAGGAATACTCCAAAAATTGCGCAGAACTGAGCCACTTTATTATAATGCAAAGCGGGTACAATATCAGTTTGGAATGTATGCACCTGGGCAGTAGCATTGTGATATTGAAGTACATTCATATGGTATTTATTCTCCTAGGCTTCCGGGTGAAACTGGATTGAAGGAAAATGAAATAATACTGCTATAATTTAATATTTCAGATCAGTTCTAAGGCTGAAAGTTCAAAGCAAATGGATCCGTGAAACCTCACGGTTGAAGTGAAATTTCGTAACTTGCATTAATCACCTAATTCTTAAAATTTCTGCATTGCATGCCCATATTTGGTAAACATTTCTTGCATTGATTTCCATGTTTTTCCAGCAGTTTGGAACAATTTATGTGTTTACAGCTTGCTTCCCTTTTCTATTTTAGCAACAGTAAATGTACCATTTCCCTTCTAATTTATAGTTCAATTTTCATTGTTTTTTTGTGCCATTTAGTTTGCTTTCTGCTTTCTCTGTGTAATATCCCTAAGGAAAATTAACAGCAATAAACAAAGCATTCATACCAAATGCAACACAAAAATTCACACAAAATTAAATACTCAGGAATACTCCAAAAATTGTGCAGAACTGAGCCACTTTATTATAATGCAAGGGGGGTACAATATCAGTTTGGAATGTATGCACCTGGGCTTGCCCAAGGCAAGCTAACAAGACCCGGGTGATGGAAACAACTGCTCGGCGGCTAGGAAGATGTTCCCCTCAATGCTCTGTGTTGGTCCCAAAAAACAACACTGCTGGCTGGAAGAATATGTTGTTTGGCTCTCCTCTAGTGCTCAGAAAATTCCAGGAAATTAACCCCCGTCTCCTCACAAGTAACCCACCAAAACCCAGAATGGGTTTGGCCAAATTCTGACCTCCGAAATTTGCCCCAAATTCCACGCACTTCTCCAACTACTGGGCAAATTGACTCACCAGGAAATAACACTGTTTGAAGTCCCGAAAATGGTAGCAAAGTCCAGCGAAATTCCCCTCAAGAAGTCTCCATAAGTCTCAGCTCACCCCAGCACCCAAATCAGCCTTCTCCTGAGCTCCCACGTGTGGCACAAAAATACTAATGCGCAGGCCCACGCAGTCTCTAATGATGCATCAATGGCACAGCAAAACTCCTCCAAAATCGTGCCCAGCTAGCACTCCAAATCTCCAGCAAATGGTGGCCCAAATCACTCCCGGAATGCCCAATGATTTCTCTGCTCCACAATCAGCTCCCCTAAGAGATGTGCATTCCCCTTACTGTGCCCAACCTGTTGTAGAAACTCCACAAATTGCCTGAACAAACTCCTGGGCTAGCTCCCAATGTAGTGTAGATCACCTCCTTGGGCTGGCACTCAAAGTCCACCAAAGGTAGGGTGAGATTCTCGCCTGAAAATCTTGTGTGCTCAACAGCACTTGCAGACTTGGCTCTCAACTTAAGCGTGCTAGGTAAGTGTAAATGTCAAATGATCAAAAAGTCCCCAAACAATGAATGCACCTCATATTTATCCTTGAGCCTCCATTTCCCCATGTGGGTCCCATAAATCGACCTTCCTTGTCTTTTTCCCTCCATGAGTGACTATTAGCCAAGGGAAGTGTATTTCCCTCTTGGAGGTGGCCCCCACCACCCACTAGCAATTCAATTTCCCCTCTTTCCTCATGTTGGAGTCTTCTTTTATCTCATTGCAAGTGGGGCCCCACAACCCACTTTTCCTAAGTTGCAACTTGCAACCCAAAAATGACAAAATTGAGCAAAATTGCTATTTCACTTAGCAACATTGCTAAGTGGGAATATCACAGTGCTCCACACCAAGATGTTGCTTTCCCTCAAGCAACTGCAATGTCGGGTGTTGAAGTATCTGCTCACCCTCCCAAGTGGCATCCTCATCAAGTAGGTTCTTCCATCTGAGCAGAAACTCCCTAATGACTCTACTCCTCAATCTCCTCTCCCTGCTCTCCAAGATAGCCTCAGGCTCAAGAACTAGATGCCCATCATCATTGAATGGATGTAGCTCAATGGTTGTTGTCACATGTTGTCCCAGTACCTTCTTGAGGCACGAAACATGGAAGACAATATGCACTCTACTCCCCGGCAGAAGCTCCAGCTTGTATGCCACCTCATCAATCCTATCGATCACCCTATAAGGGCCATAAAAACGTGGTCATAGCTTCCCGGCCCCCTTCTGCTTCAGCATGGCCTACCTGTAAGGTTGGAGGCGCAAGAAAACTAAGTCCACCACCTCAAAATGTCTCTCAACACTGTGTTTGTCTGCATACATCTTCTGCTGATTTGGGTTGTTTGCAAATTATCCTTGAGAACTTTAAGAATGTTTTGACTCTCATGTATCCAATCTTTGGCCCTTGGGGCTCGAAAGGTCAGCTAAAGATAAAGCATCATATCCATATAAAGCTCGGAAAGGTGACATACCAATGGACATGTGATAGGTAGTATTGTAGCAATACTCCCCCAAGTGTAGCCATCTCGCCCAGGCTCATTGTTGCCATGTCACGTAGTTCCGCAAATATCCCTCCAGCCATTTGTTAACTATCTTCGTCTGCCTGTTAGCTTCGGGGTGGTAGACGGTACTTGGAGTGACATTTGTGCCCACTAGCCTTAGGAGGTCCTTCCAAAAAGCCCCCATGAAGCAGTTGTCCCTTTAACTCACTATGGTCTTGGAGAGACCATGCAACCGGAAGACCTCCCTTAAAAACAAATTTGCAACCTGCAAAGAAGAGTACCTGGCGGGGATAGCAAAGAAATGGCCATACTTTGTCAACCTGTCCACCACTATGTATATGCAATCGCGGCCCTGCACCATGGGAAGTCTTGTGATAAAGTCCATCGAGATGCTCTCCCACTTTCCCTTCGGGATAGGGAGCGGTTGTAATAACCCAACTGGATGAGTTAACTCCCCCTTGTTCCTCTGGCAGGCCTCGCACTCCCGTACATGCCTCATCACATCCCCTTTGAGGCCCTTTCACGTGAAGCGCTCCCTTCAACAACACTTGCAGACTTGGGTCTCAGCTCAAGCGTGCTAGGTAAGTGTAAATGTCAAATGATCAAAAGGGCCCCAAATGATGAATGCACCTCCTATTAAGCCTTGAGCCTCCATTTCCCCATGTGGGTCCCATACATCAACCTTCCTTGTCTTTTTCCCTCCATGAGTGCGTATTAGCCAAGGGTAGTGCATTTCCGTCTTAGGGATGGCCCCCACCATCCGCTAGCAATTTTATTTCCCCTTTTTCCTTATGTTGGAGTCTTCTTTTAGCCCAAAATTACAAGTCGGGCCCCACAACCCATTATTCCTATGTTGCAACCCAAAAATGACAAAATTGAGCAAAAATGATATTTCACTTAGAAACATTGCTAAGTGGGAATATCACGCTTTGTTTGTTGATTTTATTTGATTTCTACAGGACAACATATCTATTTTATCAATTTGAGGTACTTCTTACCAGAATAGATTTTGTCATTTACACCTTGGATCGCTTAGGGATATCACCCTGACGATAGCATGCACTAACTTCAAAGTGAGAAAAAACAAGCAGGGTGATAGTGGCTTATGTCCTACAATTATCCCAACTCCACTTACCTTTTGCAGGATGGGAATTTCCAAGTGATAGCATTTTGGTTCCACTGCCAGGGAGCTAACCAAGTTTTTCTATTTAATAGTATAGCTACACGTACTAAGGTCGACAGTTTATATTTGTCTTTGTATATCTAACACGGTGACTCGACTTGGTAGGAAATAACCAGATAGCTACAAAACAAAGTTTTCAATAAGGGAATTTCTCGTCTCTTTTTATTTAGAGTTCATTTTCTTTCTCCGATTTTCAGTTTTTATTTCTCTGAATAATCATGATTAGCTAATGTTGCCCCTAATTATTCAATGCCATACACATTATTTTACTACCAATCCAAGGAAGCCACATGCACTTACTAACAAGAATCTGAAGCATATCCCACACTTTGATGGGGATGGTGTGAACATTGCTAAGGCAGGCATGGATAAATTCGCCATTATTCTTCAAAATTTGGATGGTATGCATGAAGATGTTCAGATGAAATTATTTGTCCATACTTTGCAAGATGATAGAGGTTTACCTGCTACATGTATAGTTACTTTCATTGCCTTTATGCATGCTTTTAAATATGAATGGGGTGACAAGGAGAAACAATCTTTTGTTGGTTTCTCTTGTTTCATGAAAATGGATGTTGAGATCAAGGTTACTTGGGAGCGGGAGCAAGAGCGGGAGCGCCATTTTCAGAAGCTCCAAGTTTGGGAGCGTTTCGGGGAGCGTTTTTTTATAATATATATATTTTTATATTTTGATGCATATGTGTCAACAAAAGCATGTAGAATGATGAATTAGACATAAAAAACATAAAAACATAGATTGAACCATATAACATCAATCATCTAGAAGTTATAATCTTCTAATCTAGAAGTTATAATCTTCTAATCTAGAAGATTATGTTTCTAATCTAGAAGTTAGAAACATTCAACATATTGACTCTTGAGTCTCATGATTCATCAATATTAAAGTTTCAAGCTTTCAAAATTCAATATATAACATTTATCATCATCGATTCATTGATCACCATAGTTGTACTTGTAAGCTAAGTGTAACATTTACAAAAAATAATATTTAACATGAAATGAAATGTTATAAAATGAAACGAAATGAAACAACTTTCAAATTTCATGAAGCGTCATATTCATAATTCATAATGAGTTATAAACTTATAACTGCCAACTTCAAACTTAAATTGTCATATATTGTTTACAAAAAATATCAAATTAAATATGAAATAGTCAAGTTTCAACAGTTATAAAAAGTTAAAAACTACTAGAAACTAGAAAAGACTAGTAAATCTATTTTATCTATTGTTTGGCCTCTTGCCACGAGAAATGTCTAATTTTTGAAATTTGAGCAGATCGTGGTAATGGTAGTCTTCTAAGGCTTGGCCTTAATGTTTGTTGACATTGTCTTCCCTCAGAAAATATAATTAAAAAATGTGAATAATTTCTCTAGAAATGTTAAAGGGTATTTGTAAAGATGTAAGAATGAAGAATAATTTCTCTAGAAACGTTAAAGGGTACTTGTAAAGATGTAAGAATGAAGAGAAGATACTTTATGTCAGACAGCCACTTAAATATAAAGATCCAATAAAATATTTACACAAATTCCCAAGATGTAACCCAGAAGAAAATGAAAAAGCCCTAACCTGTGGTGTCTTGGATGAAATAATGTGCAAATTGTCAACCATAGAAATCTAGATGGTTGTAAAGATTTAAAAATCTTAATAACGATGGCGTATTAATAAAAACTGAACAAATATTGAGAAAATCACATGATACATCTAGTTTTTGGAACACATCTAACAGAATATCATCTTAAAAGATACGGTAAGATATTGTAAAGTTGGGGTCACATTAGGCAGCTTAAACTAGGGATGAAATAATGTGAAAATTGTCAACCATAGAAATCTAGATGGTTGTAAATATTTAAAAATCTTAAAAATGATGGCGTATTAATAAACATTGAACACATATTGAGAAAATCACATGATACATCTAGTTTTTGGAACACATCTAAATGTAATATCATCTTAAAAGATACGGTAAGATATTGTAATGTTGGGGTCACATTAGGCAGCTTAAACTGGGGCTTTGATTTTGATATCATTGTGTAAAAAGCCACATGCTTTTTTATGTGATGATCTCTTAAGAAAAAAATGGGATCTTGCCTAATAAAATATAATAGAGTTAAAATCCTAGAGCCGTAAGTGAGTTCCCAGGGGGAGAATGGGATTTGCACTTTAGCTGAATGCTTAGGTATTCGTCATGTCCAACAGGTGGAGAACACGTAGAATGTGTTGCTAAGGAATAAATTAATTTCTTTTAAGGAAATGGGAAATTCAACCTAGAAGGCATATCATTAATGATCCAAAGTTTAAGCAATTGCATTTTCATCAACTTGTTACCCACTTTGCCATTAAGGTCATAAAATCTCTAAGAAACAGTAGATGGGAAAATACACAAGCCCCCATCTCATGCAAGCAATATGGCCATGACCTAAAAGGGTAGAGGCATTCATGAAACATCAGCAAATATTTCGGTCATCCATCACTGTCTCCAATAAGATGGCATATCTTGATTGCAAAGGACTGTCAACTTGGTTTCAATGTAAGAAAGGAGTAGGTGTAAGGCATTAACAATAGTACAAAGAATGATTTCATAATATTTAGGCCCTTTTTACAGTGGAGAGAAATTGTTGTTGAATTAAATACTGAGTTTCAAAGGGTCATATATTCTGCTTATAATAACTACAACACAATGAGTCTTAAAGATAAGCTTTTGTTTTTATTCCTTAATGAAAATTAGCCTTTACTCATATCTTGGTAGTTGATCCTTGCATAAAAGGAATGTGATGTATGCTTTTCAACTAGTTTGAACAAAATCCATTCCACTTTATGGCAGGAAATTTTTGTCTCAAGATTGTTAAAGGACGTACCTTTCCTGGGTTTACAATAAAATAATGGCCATTACCAAATGGAATTGTATCATAATATGTTAAAAAATAGTTGATACACAAATTATATTGACAATATAGTTAGGTTGGCAAATGGATGATTTAAGCAAATGGAGAGCAAGTAATTTCATTTAGGACCAAGTCTTTAAGCAAAAAAAACGCTCCCAAAAATGCTCCCTCCCTAAAAAAATGCTCCCGAAAATGCTCCCTTTCTAAAAAAAACGCTCCCTCCCTAAAAAAACGCTCCCTAAAGCACTCCCTAAAGGCTCCCTGAAAACAGGGACACTCCCTGAAAAAAGAGAGTGTTTTTCTTGTTTAGGAAGCTCGCTCCCAAAAACGCTCCCCTCAAGGAGCATTTTCAGGAGCGCGCTTTCGAGCACTCCCAAAATGCTCCCGCTCAGAGCGCGAATTGGGAGCGAGTTCGAGTGGGGGAAGAAGCTTCCCAGCAACCTTTGTTGAGATTGTTCAAGAATTTCACAATAGGTTTTCTAAACATTATGCAAGGATAGATCCATTCCTCAAACCAAAAGAAGTTTGTAGTTTAGATTGTTGAAAATTGTAACTAGGTTCAGTCTTCATAATGACATAATTGTAATCATGACATTGTATATTCTTTATAAAGAAAGAAAACGAAAGAGAGAAATTATATTTTAGTTTTGGAGTATGGGTTTCATACTCAAGTTTGAGTCAAAAGCATGTTCTTCATGCTTTTAGGTTTTCTAGGTCTTTCTATGTCTTTCTAGGATAAAGAATGTTATTGGTCATGTGTCATAGTCCCATTTGGACTCTTTGTAATAAAGAAAAATATTTATTTTGTTAAGAAAAAGCCACTAATAAGCCCAATACCAAGTCGGTTCAAGGAGCAGATCAAACAAGCCGTAAGGGAGGAAATTCGACCCTCAAAAAAGGCTATATAAAGGAGAGGAGCTTGACTCATTTGGACATACAACAAGCACAAGTTCAATCTGCAATAGCGAAGAAGAAAAAGAGTAGCCGGAGGGACTAAGAAGAGGAATAGAAGACGAAAATTTGTCTAAGGTCACCTTCTCTTGTTTCGCTCTAGGGTTTGTGAAGCTTCTAGTTTCAAGGAGGAAGTTTTGTTGCAAGCAGCTGAAATTCTGTGAAGCAATTGCAGGAGGCCGAATTTGCAGCATCATAGTAGCAGTATCAAAGTTCTTGAAGCTACCTTGAAGAAGATCTTGATGGGGGATGATTTGGTGCTTGGTAGGGTTGTTACCTTTGGTCTTTGGGTCTTGGAAGTCTCTTTGTAAGTAGATTTTAAAGAAGAAGAGAAGCATTTGTTGGGTTTTCCCCTTGGAGGGGTTTTTCCCTGGCTTGGAACCTATATCTTGTGTACTATGTCTTGTTGTGATCTTCATTATTTTGGTAATTGCTTGATGAACAAAGATCTAATGAAGTAATAAAAGGCCAACAAATATCACAAGTAATTATCAAGTTAAGGAAAATCATCTATAATATTTAAGTCTCCTGATTTTCTGTAATATTCCCAATTAGCGATATAGCTAATTGGAAATATTAATTTTGATCAATTTTGCCTTCTATAGTTAGAAATATAAATAAAGTGAGTGAGAGGGTACATAACTCACTAAAATAAAGTGCACTCCCTAGTAGACTCAACGTTGTGACTTAAGTGGGCCAAGGGGGGCCAAGAGAACACGTAGAGGGGGACTCACTTAGACCATGTGGGCCATGACAGCGCAGTTTAGTTAGCAACGTGGGCCAAAGGGAGGCTACGTTGGAGATGGTGGAGCCTAGGGTTGAGGGAGGCCCATTGTTATAAAAAGGAGGAGAGCCTCCTCATTTCCTCATTCGAGTTTATGCATATTGAGCTGGTCACTACGACTTTGAGCACGCTGGCTGTTTAGCTTGTCTGCAGCACTGTTTAGTGCATCGAGTGTCTCCGTTCGGAGATCTCACCCTCAGCCCCGGGAGACTTCGAGTGCTTGCTCGGGTGAGGTTGTCTCATCAGTATTTTGCGGGAAGATTGGAGTTTGGCATTCGTGGAGGAGCAGTGCATCCATAGACTGCGTAGTCTTGAGAGGGAGGACGCAGTCCATATTGAGGGAGCTCCGGTGTGGCATTCTTCAGGAGGATTTTGGTCAGGAGATTGAGCAAGGGGCCAGCCCTTGCCTATTGGAGACTTTTTGTTGAACAGGAGGTCATATTTTGGAGTATTCCATTCAGTCTCAGCGCAGAGCCTTGGAGGATAGCGTAGATCCCCAAGGGGGGTATTTTCGGAGGTCGGCCATTCTAGAAATGCTCTCTGGGCTTTTCTGGATATTGTGAGTAGAGGCGGATTCCAGAGTTTCAGCTCATTCCGAGTAGGAGATCAGCCCCAACTACTCATTTGGTTCCAGCAGTAGCAGCTACATGGCAGTTTTCCAGCAGCTTGGTCGCAGATCAGAGAGCAGCCATTCCTTCGATACTCTGAGAGTATTCCTACACTTGCCTGGCGCAAGTCGAGGTGCCATCACTCTGATCACCTCTTGTACTCATTGCTATTTCTCAGTATAACAAAACGGCTCAGTAGTCTCTCTATTTTTCTGTTGCATATATTGTTTCTAGCATTTCATGTACTGTTGTATGATCTGCATCACTACTTTGAGACATTACATTGTTATACCATCTGTTGTGTTTTGCCCATACTCTATAGACGGAGTCTGGTGACGGCCAAGTAGCCTCCAAATCTCACCCTCTTTTCAGAGGTGAAATATCTGGTAAACGCCCCTCCAGTCCATCTTTGGTTTAGAGTTGACTGTGTTTGAGAGATATCCCTAAAAGGGGATATTACATTTTCCAACATAAATTAGCATTTTCGTGCCTTGAACGTTGATTTTGGTTTCCTTTTGACAACAATACCCAAGACAATGCCTCAAGAAGATGTAGAAAGTGTTGATGTTCTTGCTGAAAAATCACAAAATTATCTTGGTAAATATAATCAAAATGGTAACCCTTGCAAAGATTTATCCAAATATAGGAGACACCCAGTCCAAATACAAGAGATTCTTAGCTTAGAATGTGTGTAAGTTTCCAATGATGAAGACAACCATTCTAAGAAAGATAATGATTATGGAGCAGACATGTAAATTGATCCTACAAAAGATTCAAGAAACGATATTTGATGATGTTTCTAGTATGCCTTCTTCCATTCTTTTATTATTGAACATAATGAGGAAATAAAAGATGTCAATGACAGTGTTATTCAAGACCCTGAACCCACAAAGAATATGATCATTCATTTAAGTAGTGTGGTTGATTAGAACCAAAAGACTTTCATGGAATCTATGAGCCTAGTGAAGAAGTTTATTAAATTTTTTATTCCATTGAAAGAGTCAACGAAGAAAAAGAAAATGAGATGCAACCAATTAAATTTGAGGTCGTTGATCAACAAGAATATTACCTGTTATTTTACGTGGCATTGTAGAATCAAGTAGTACCTTATGAAAAGTTTCATGAAGATCGAGAAAGTAGTGACTTTGTGCCTCTTGAAAGTGATGAGGACGAGCTAAGCTTTCATCTTGATTTGTCGACTCTTCTTTGTAGTCATTAAAAATCTAGAGAGTAGGTGAAATGGATTGATCAGGAAGATTTTGTTCAGCACAAGACTTCTTTTCCCATTTATATGGGTAAGATGGTTCGAAATAACACGCTAATGAGATATTATTGCAACTACAAGAACATCTTTTGATTCAATCAGAAGATGATCTTTCTCATAGTTCAATAATGATCTTGAGACCAAAATTTGTTCCCTAGTCTAATTCTCAATGAATCATTGCTTTGATATTAGATTCAATCATTATTCAGTCATATTGAGGATGGTGTTAGTTTTTGTAGCATCGGATAGGTGTTATAGTCTCGATTTGTGTCTAAGAGACTAAGGAACACAAGATCTTCAAAACCCAAAACAGGTTTCACGAGATAAGCTTGTGAAACGCCTTTATTAAATTAATTAGCCGTCATTTAAATTTTTCATAAGTCTAACTTAGGAAAAATGGTTAATTAATAGGAATTAATTAAGGAAAGTTGAGAAAACTCTAGAAACTCAAACGCATCGAGTTTGAGATGTTCTTAGTTGTTGATAAATATTTAATCATGGTTGTTGATGATACAACGAGAGATTATAAGAGCAGATCATTGGGGATGGAGCTAGACACACTTGAGCATATCGAGCAAGAGGGAGAGTGAGTTCCTTGGGAAGATCAAGCTATCCAGTGCAGTGATTCTGCAAGAAGAGCTCGAGCCAGAGAAACAATGATTGAGGGAGCAGCAGCAGAGTTCAGGAGCATTATTCTAGTGTCGAAGAGCCAATAGAGAGAGAGACTGAAATATTCTACAAAAAAGCCATCTAGGTTGGGCGAGTGAGCCAAAAACCTTAGTGCAGGTGTCGAAAAGAGAACGATTTAGTGTCAAAAGGCCGAGAGAGCACTCGGAAGGTAGAATGACTCATTTTCAGTGACAGAGGGAGGCTAGACAGCCCAGTTGGAGGCAGTTCTGGAGGTTGTATGAGCTGCCTAGGCTAGCAATGCGAGCAGGCTGGAATGACGCCGAATTATTTTGGCAAAGAGAGAATTTTCTCATAAATATTTTTGGCGAGATGTTTGCTGGAGAATTGCCAATTTGGCATCCAAATTTATGTACTCAGATTTTACTATAGCATAATAACAATAAACCCTCATATGTCGCACTAGTTTTCCCTTCGAGGTTTTTCCAAGGACATTAGTCCAAAATTATTGGTGTCATTTTTATTGTGTGTGCACATCTATTTTCTCAGTTCCAATTTATTTTCCACAGCATAATTTTATTGTGAAGAATTGTAAAGTGATTTATTCGTTATTTGTCATTACAAATAAGCTGCATAATTAATCAGTTAGAAGAATAAATTTCCAGTTGCTGCAAGTCAAGGAAATTTCACATGGTATCGGAGCAATTTCGATCGAATTAGAGGCTCAATAGTGAGAAGGAGAAAATTTTGCAGTTTCAAAGGGATTTCTGCGCAGAATTTCTCAGATCTATGCAGGCCACCAGGACGTGTGAATTGTAGAGGCAGAGGGTTCGTTTTCCAGATCCAAGTTGGAGGAAAATTCAATCAGCCTCCGGAGCAGAAATTTGCAAGTTGTGGATTTGTCGAATAAAGGGTTCCTGTGAGCAAATCAGTCACTTTGTTGAGTAGCTCTAGGCACAGTTGATTTGCAGCAGCAAATCAGTGCTGGGTGGAAGAGAAAAGCACATAGAGAAAGAGGAATTTCCAAAATTTCTTAGAGGGTTTCCAGATCTAGTTTTCAGGAGGAGAACTGAGATTTCTAGTTGCAAAAGGTCATAGTAGTTTTACCAGTAAGCCAATGCAAGCTTCAAGAGCAATAGATCGTGTGCCAGATTTCGGAGAAGGACTTCTAGAAGGTTGACCGAGTTGCCCAGCTAAGGTAGCAGGCAATGTGAGTACCGGAGAAGTGACATCCGGAGGCAAGCAGTAGCAAATTTGCACATTTCCAAAGGAAGTCCGAGTTACAAAAAGAGGTCGAGCAAGAAAGGGAGGATATTCTTGTTTATTTCCTAGTTTTTTAATTTTTGCAGAGATGGTCACAACTAATCTCAAAGATCAAGATATACTTGACGGAGCCTCAAACTTTGGTATTTAGAAGGTTAGGACATTATTCTTGTTGGATGGGCATGGCCTAAAGCAGTTCGTGACAAGAATTGTAGTTGTGCCAGCAGACCCTATCCAATTCCACAAGTACAGGAAGGAGGTCGAATGACCTTCCCAAGGTAGCAGTGCCAGCAGCCAATCAAGCAGTCCAAGCAAGCCAGAAGGAGGTCAAATTATTTTGGCAGAGGGAGAATTTTCTCCTAAATATTTTTGGCAAGATTTTTGTTGGAGGATTACCATTTTGGCATCCAGATTTATGTACTTAGATTTTACTACTGCATAATAAAAATAAACCCTCATATGTTGCATCGGTTTTCCCTTCGGGGTTTTTCCAGGGAAATTAATCCCAAAATAATGGTGTCATTTTTATTATGTGTGCGCATCTATTTTCTCAGTTCCAGTTTATTTTCCACAACATAATTTTATTGTGAAGAATTGTAGTGTGATTTATTTATTATTTGTGGTAACAAATAAGCTGCATAATTAATCAGTTAGAAGAATAAATTTCCAATTGTTGCGAGTCAAGGAAATTTCACATGGTATCAGAGCAATTTCGATCAAATCAAAGGCTCTATAGCGAGAAGGAAAAAATTTAGCAGTTTCAGAGGGATTTCTGAGCAAAATTTCTCAAATCTACACAAGCCACAAGGAATTGTGAATTGTAGAGGCAGAGGGTTCGATTTCTAGATCTGGGTTGGAGAAAAATTCGATCAGCCTCAAGAGAAAAAATTTGCAGGTTGTGGCTTTTTCGAATAGAGGGTTCCAGTGAGTAGATCAGTCAGGTCGTTGAGCAGATCTAGGCGTAGTTGATTTGCAACAGCAGATCAACGATTCATGGAAGAGAAAAGCACACAGAATAAGAGGAATTTCCAAAATTTCTCAGAGGGTTTCCGAATCTAGCTTTCAAGAGGAGAACTGATATTTCCAATTGCAAAAGGTTGTAGCAGTTTTTCCAGTCAGCCAATGTGAGCTTCAGGAGTAGCAGATCCTGTGCCAGATTTCGGAGGACTTCCGGAAGGTTGAGCGAGTTGCCCAGCTGAGGTAGCAGGCAGTGTGAGTACTAGAGAAGGGACATCCGGAGGAAAGCAATAGCAAATCTGCACATTTCCAGAGGAAGTGCAAGTTACAAAAAGAGGTCGAGTAGGAAAAGGAGGAGATTCTTGTTTATTTCCCAGTTTTTGAGTTTTCGCAGAGATGGTCACAGTTGGTCTCAGAGATCAGGATAGACTTGACAGAGCCTCGAACTTTGGTATCTGGAAGGCTAGGATGTTATTCTTGTTGGATGGGCATGGCCTAAAGCAGTTCGTGACAGGAGTTGTAGTTGTGTCAGCAGACCCTATCTAGTTCCACGAGTACAAGAAGGAGGTCGTACGACCCAGTGTTTTAAAAACTGACTGATCCAATTCTGAATCGGCCGAGCCGACAGAGCCGAACCCCTGCCCAGGTCGGCTCATATAAAAACCGGTCTGGTGGTCGGTCCGTTACCAAACCGACCGATCTGGACACCAATTCGGCCGGTTCGATAACCGACCGGCCAGTTCGGCCAAGCCCGTCTTAAACAAGGTGGCAACTCGGACTTCAAACTCGAATTTTTTGGGGTTTTTTCTTTCTTAATGCCTCTACCCCTCTCCCAAGCCTATAAAAGTGACCCAACCCCATCACATTTACTCACAACTATCTCATTGCATTTGTCTGAGCATTTGTGACGACTTTGTGAAGAGTTGGAATTGGTTTTCGGAGCAGTAGTGAGGAGCAACCATAGGTTTCCCCATCTGACTCTGATTTAGAGTCTGAGGCATATGATCTTGCCTTGTTTAGCAGTAGTGACTAGTGATGTTTTGTGGTAGAGGCCATTTAGAGCCTCCTTAAATATGTGTTTTTGTTCTAATCTCTATATATTACATGTATTGGACAGGCACTGGATGCCATTTTGATATAATAGATATATTCATGAGCATACTTTGATCATATTTTGTCTTCTCTCTATATTCTAATGCTTTGAGTTTGGAAACATGAATGAAAATTTTTAAAAATATGTTTTTCATCAAAAAAAAATATTTAATGTATTTTTTACAACGATCGAGTCATTGAAATCAACTAGGTCGAGTCGAAGTCAGAGTCGACCTTCGGCCGGTTCCGAACCCGAGTCGGAGTTTTAAAACATTGGTATGACTTGCCCAGGCTAGCAGTGCGAGCAGCCAATCAGGCAGTGTGAGCAGGCCAGAACAAGGCCAAATTATTTTGGCAGAGGGAGAATTTTCTCCTAAATATTTTTGTCGAGATTTTTGATGGACGATTGCCATTTTGGCATCCAGATTTATGTATTCAGATTTTACTGCTGCATAATAAAAATAAACCCTCATATGTTGCACAGCTTTTCCCTTCGAGGTTTTTCCAGGGACATTAGTCCAAAAATAATGTTGTCATTTTTATTGTGGGTGCATCTATTTTCTCAGTTCCAGTTTTTTTTCCACAGCATAATTTTGTCGTGAAGAATTGTAGTGTGATTTATTCGTTATTTGTCATAACAAATAAGCTGCATAATTAATCAATTAGAAGAATACATTTCCAGTTGCTGCAAGTCAAGGAAATTTCACATGGTATCGAAGCAATTTCGATCAAATCAGAGGCTCAATAGCGAGAAAGAGAAAATTTTGTAGTTTCAGAGGAATTTCCAAGCAAAATTTCATAGATCTACACAAGTCACCTAGAAGTGTCAATTGTAGAGGCAGAGGGTTTGGTTTCCAGATCCAAGTTGGAGGAAAATTTGATCAGCCTCAGGGGCAGAAATTTGCAAGTTGTGGATTTGTCACATGGAGGGTTCCAATGAGTAGATCAGTCACTTCGTTGAGCAAATCTGAGCGTAGTTGATTTGCAGCAGGTTTTGCAGCAGCAAATCAGCACTGGGTGGAAGAGAAATGCACGCAAATAAAGAGGAATTTCCAAAATCTCTCAAAGGGTTTCCAGATCTAATTTTCAGGAGGAGAACCGAGATTTCCAACTGCAAAAGGTCGTAGCAGTATTTCCAGTCAACCAATGCAAGCTTTAGGAGCAGCAGATCGTGTGCCAGATTTCGAAGGAGGACTTCCAGAAGGTTGAGCGAGTTGCCCAGTTGAGGTAGCAGATAGTGTGAGTACCGGAGAAGCGACATCCGAAGGCAAGCAGTAGCAAATCTACACATTTCCAGAGGAAGTGCGAGTTACAGAAAGATGTCGAGCAGGAAAGGGAAAAGATTCCTATTTATTTCCCAGTTTTTGAGTTTTCGCAGAGGTCGCAGTTGGTCTCAGATATCAGGATAAACTTGACGGAGCCTCGAACTTTGTTATATAGAAGGTTAGGATGCTCTTCTTGTTGGATGGGCATGGCCTAAAGCAGTTCGTGACAGGGGTTGTAGTTGTGCCGATAGACCCTATCCAGTTCAACAAGTACAAGAAGGATATGGCCAAAGCAAAGAGGACGGTCTTGGACAGAGTTCGAGATCATATTGTTCCACACATTCCAGAGAAAGCAACAGCAAATGACATGTGGTATGTCGTTGTAAAGTTATATCAGGATCCTTCTGAGAATCGGAAAATGGGTCTCAAGGAGAAGATGAGGACCACAAAGATGATGAAGGGTGAAAGTGTAACCCCATATCTCACCAAGATTCAGAATGTCTAAGATGAACTAGTGGTCGTGGGGGAGAAACCAGATGACAATGAACTTGTGTGAATTCCTCTGAATGGGTTTACCGAAGACTGGGCAACGTTTGTTCAGGGGATTACTAGACCAGACAAATTGTCAGACTGGGAACGCCTTTGGAGTGATTTCACATAGTTGGGGCTAAGGCTCAGTCTTGTCCAAGGCACTACTAGCAGCAATAGCAAAGAACCGAAGGTTGAGCAAGAGGAGAAGAATGTAGCCCTTGCCAGTAAAGGAAAGGCAAAGAAGGGTCCCAGTCAGGGACAAAGCTGAAAGGGACAAGAGAAAAATAAGAAGGATTTGTCGAAGATCAAATGCTTCAAGTGTGGTGAGTTTGGTCACTAAAACACTCAGTGTCCCAAGAAAAAGAAGGACAAGAAGAGGGAGCATCATACCGCAACTTCAGCAGATATAGATGAGTTTACCTCCAGAATGGAGGAGTTCGCATTGATAGCAGTTATACCTCCAGATGGAGGAGTGTAAGGCTTCAAAGTTGAAAGTTTGGGTAGGGTCTAAGGTGGATTGTATCAGACAAGTGTTTCCTCATGGATCATTACCATTTCTATAGGGGGCCACAGTTTTCAGTAGCAGGAGGACCAGTGTTAGTAGGCACAATCAGATCTTGAGCGAGTTGCAGACAGTAACTAGAGGGGCACAGAGACAATTGGGCGTAAACAATTACTTAGTAGGCAATGCAGATACTAGTTCCAGTCAAAGACTCTAAAGACAGCGGTAGAGCTAATACAGGGACACAGTGGATCCGTAGATTATTTCTCAATTGCAATAGTTGAAGCAGCAAAGCAACATGAGATCAAAAGCAACGTAGGAAGAGTTGGCAGCAATGCAAGGTGGCACAGAGAAGTGCCAGTAGCAATGCAGATGTAGGGTGATTCAGCTACAAGAATAGCAGATGAATCAGAGTATGCACAATAGCTTGATGGAAAGTGACAGGATGTTATAGATGTCAGACATCAGCAGCGTAAGGGAAGATGTTATGGGAGAGAACACCTTCCTTACTAAGAGGGAGTGTTAGTTTTTGTAGCATCGGACATGTGCTCTAGTCTCGATTTGTGTCTAAGAGACTAAGGAACACGAGATCTTCAAGACCCAGAAAAGGTTTCATGAGATAAGCTTGTGAAACGATTTAATTAAATTAATTAGCCATCATTTAAATTTTTCCTAAGTCTAACTTAAGAAAACTAGTTAATAATAAGAATTAATTAAGGAAAGTTGAGAAAGCTCTAGAAACTCACACGAATCGAGTTTAAGATGATCTTAGACAGTGATAACAAATTAATCATGGTCGTTGGTGATCCAACGAAAGATTAGGCACTCATGCCCACTATAAATGTCAAGGGTGTCACAAATGCTACATTTACGCTAGCTTTCCTTCGAAAGAGTGAGAGAATAGTGGACTAAAATATATACTTATACGCATCAGTTTAGGTTCATTTTTTATAAAATGAGATAAGGCAGCTTCGATAAAAAATTTTCGTAGATAGTGTATGATACTATTTTATTACTTTCAAAATAATATTTTATAAATGAAACAAAAGCAGATAATATGAGCTACTATGCAATCATTAGTAAATTAAATTCTAAAAGAAATCTGCAAGGATGAGGTTGCATATGAGTACACCATCATACAATGAGAAAGTTCATGAAGGCTCTTTATCATTAAATTATACTTCATTATGTTTCTTCCATAGAAAGCAAGCAGAATGGAACTCTATATCCTACGAGAGATTGTCGCCTAATAGGGCATCTTTCCATGAAAAAGGTAGGGGTGTGCAGTTGTTGTTCACCCAACTGCTTATCTCCAGTCCAATCAATACAATCCCACTATCCACATAGTAGGTTTATAAATCGATGCCCTATCTATGTAAGAAAAATAACCACAACTTCGATCACAATCGCTGGAAAAGTGAGCTATTCACTATAGTTTCACTCCTGAATTTGATTGATGTCCCTTGGTGGCCCTAGGGGAATGCAATGGGGTGGGAAACAGAGTGTCGGTACTCTCGTCAGTAGGTAAAAAAAGGAATGGGGGGAGTCGCAACTTCCCTATTGAGTGAAAGGGTATAGACCCTAACTACAGAATAGGCCTTTGCCCCTTATATTCTACATAATAAGGGTTTAGAGTAATACCCTGATTCAATGATGACTTTGAATAGTGGGGAATTAAGAGCAGATCGATGGGGAGGGAGACAGACATACTTGAACATATCGAGCAAGAGGGAGAGCGAGTTACTTGGGCAAATCAAGCTATCCAATGCAGTGATTCTATAGGAAGAAGAGCTCGAGCCAGAGCAACAGTGATTGAGGTAGCAACAACAAAGTTTCAAAGGATTATTCCAGTGTAGGAGAGCCAGCGGAGAGAGAAGTCGAAATATTCTGCAAAAAAAAATCATCCAGGTTGAGCAAGTGAGCCAGAAACCACAGCGCAAGTGTCGGAAAGAAAATAATTCAGTGGCAGAAGCCTGAGAGAGCACCCGAAAAGCAGAACGACTCAACGACTCATTTCCAGTGACAGAGGGAGGCTAGACGACCCAATTGGAGGAAGTTCTAGAGGTCATTCTACATTAAGACCACCAACACGCCAATAAAACGGGTCTTACGTGTTGTTTGCCTATGACAACATTGTTTCGGTGAGTTTAGGCAACCATTCCTCAAATTTATCAGGCATTTTGTTGGAGTACCCTCAAATGAGGCTCATATTACGAGGCTTAAAAGCATTGTTGAGCCAAGGCTTAGTCATTGTGACTAATGTAGAAGGATTATTGAAGAGAGCTTTAACTATAAGAGAATTAAGAGTGGTCTTTCTTTTAGGAGGAATAGTAGCGTTCCCCTATGATTTTGACTAAAAGTTACTGAGATTCAATTAGAATGTGGAGTCACAAGATGAGTCATTTAATCTACACTTTGAGATACACTCATCAAAATATCGAAGCATACACTTTGGATTTTGAGGAGAACTCAAGTTCTCCAGGACAAAAGAGCCAAAATTTTTACTAAAAATACCTATCACCCTAATGCTAACCCTCACAAAGCAACCTAGATTGAGCACAACAATGGAAGAGTTACCATTGTCACCTCAGCGACTATTTCCCTCATTTTCGTGGTTGGATACAATCACCACAAGAGAGGCTTCCCCAGTAAACCTTAAGGTTCAAGTAATCCAATTTGTGTAATATTCCTAATTAGTGACAGCTAATTGGAATATTCGATTTTGTATAGTTTTGTCGTCTATAGTTTATAAATAAATAAAAAGTGAGTAGAGAGGGTCTAACTCACTTAAGTGAAATAAAACATCCTGCTAGTAGCATGACGTTGTAACTTAAGGGGGAGCCAAGGGGGGCCAAGCACCATGTAGAGAGGGGGCTCACGTTAGCTCTAGAAGCTTCTGCGCAGGAGAGGTTGGACACGTGGCAAGAGATGGAGGCTACGTTGAGGAGATGGCCTTGGGATTGGAGGAAGGCCAACGTTATAAAAGAAGGAGGAGCCTTCTCATTTGATTCATTCTGTTGTTGATGATATTGAGCTAGATATTTTGTCTTCTTGAGCACGCTGGCTATTTAGCATGTCTACAGCACTGTTTAATGCATTGAGTGTCTCCGGTCGGAGATCTCACCCTTGGCCCCGGGGGACTTCGAGTGCCTGCTCGGGCAAGGTTATTCCTTCAGTATTTTGTGAGAGGTTTTGTTGTTTGGGTTTGCTGCGGAGCTGGGCTTTCATAGAGACTGCACAGTCACTGGGAGAGAGGACGCAGTCCATTTTGGAAGTGCTCCGGATCGAGATTTCTGCAGGAGATTTAGCCGAGATTTTGAGCAAAGGATCAGCCTTTGCCCACAGGAGGATTTTGGTGGAGTTTGAGGTAGTGTTTCAGCTGATCTCATTTAGCCTCTATGCAGAGCCTTGGAGGCCAGCGTAATTCCCTGAGGAGGTATTTTCGGGTGATTTTCGGGGGTCGGCTATTTTTGATATGGTTTCTGGGTTTTGTCCGGATTGGTGAGTAGAGGAGGTTTGCAGATTTTCAGCTCATTCCGGCAAGGGGATCAGCCCCTAGTCTTCAGTTCATTCCAGCAGTAGCAGCGACACGGCATTTTTCCAGCAGTTGGGGCGCAGTCCATAGAGCAGCGATTTCCTGTATTTTCTGAGAGTGTTTCTTCACTTGCCTTGAGCAAGATTAGGTGCCATCACTTTGATCACCTATTGTACTTCATTATATTTCTCAGATTAATAAAATGGCTTAGCATTTCCTCTCTATGTTTCTGGATGAGTTGCCATATTTGATGTATTTCCTTTCTATGCTATTATATGTCTGTTGCACTGTTATTTGTATATACTCTTGAGCATTCTAGTTCTATACCACTTGGTGTATTATCTTTCACTCTTAGATAGAGTCTGGAAAGGGCCAGGTAGCCTCCGGATTTCGTCCTCTTTTCTGAGGCGATATATCCGGTAAATCCCCTCCAAGTCTATCTCTGGTTGGAGTTTGTCGTGTTTTAGAGATATCCCCAAAACAGGATATTACAGTGTTATTAGAGCATAGTTCTGGCTCAGCCTGTGGTCTATGACACACCATATATTTGTTAGAGGCAGGAAGTACAGAGACCATGAGCGTAGGTTGGAGAACACCTACGTTGAGGGAGATTGTGTTCGGGTAGTGGACACAGAACAGGAGAGAGAGCCTGTGACAGACGCAGAGCAGGAGGAGCCTGTATTAGATTCAGAGCAGAGAGGGCCGATGGCAGATGACACAGAGGCCAAACAGTTTGGGGAGGCACTCCTCACATCGGTGCAGGATTTAGCCGACAGATTGAGGTGATGGGTCAGAGGTTCACCGCTGTGGAGGCTAGACAGCGCGAGACCCCACGGGTTTTCCAGGTAGGAGAGGGATCAGGTACATCCCATCATTTGCCAGAGCATGGTGCTGCTCAGCGTGATATTCCTCAGCTGATGGCTTCACGTGCACCTACCCGCTCTACTATGCCCACTTTCTTGGGAGTAGACACAGGGGCAGGAGCCCAGCAGGAGGCAGAGCCCAGACACATGGGCGAGTATTTTAAAGAGTATCAGGCCTATGGGCACGAATTCAGGGATGCTCTCTCATTCCGAGATTTTGTTCAGCTCCAGCGAGATAGTAGACCCCATGACCATCATAGAGGGCACCGACATTATCATGATGGAGATTCCCACCGCACATCTAGCAGATTCCATCTGCCTACGTTTGATGGCTCATCAAACAACTCGGCAAAGTCTTGGGTGGAGAAGCTGGACATCTATTTCCAGCTTAACCAGATGTCGGAGACGGAGGCCATCAAGGTGGCGACATTGCATTTGGATGGTGAGGCCCAGGACTGGTGGTTCCATGGGATGGTGACACTCGGGCATTCTACAATGACGACATATGCCGAGTTTACCAGGAGGTTGATGGAGCGTTTTGACCGGAGGGATCCGGAACAGCACTTTGTTGACCTGACGAGGCTCAAGCAGACTGGGAGCCCAGAGACTTACATTGCAGATTTCTTGAGGGTTTCGGTGATGGTGCCAGATCTATCTGCGACACGGATGATCTATATGTTTGTGGAGGGATTGGCAGAGCCACTTCGAGGTCTAGTCAGATCTAGTAGACCAGCTACTCTCCAGGATGCTATCAGCAGGACCAAGGACTTACAGGATGCATTGCCCAGGACGCGGACACCTTAACCCCAGAGACAGGGTTTCCAGCCCAAGGGGAAGGATGTGAGGGTTCCCCCTCCAAAGGGGAATCTCGAACGGGCTCAAATAGATGATGATGCCAGGAGGGAGTTGAGGAAGAAGCGGCTGTGCTTCACTTGTCAGGAGCCGTGGGCACCAGGGCATAGGTGTGCTGCTAACAAAGCACACTTCATTGAGGTCTTCTCCGATGATAGCGGGGAAGAGGATGAGGAGGATGATGAGGAGGCAGGAGATAGTCAGACGGCCCAGGATCAGTTGTCGCCTCCACCTCCAAGGACAGGAGGTGCAGCATTTGCACCCACAGGAGGGACCCTTGCAGCCTTGCAAGGAGTTCCTAAGTATTTGACGTTGCGCGTACGAGGGACAGTACGTGGCCAGCGAGTATCAATTTTGGTTGACAGTGGGGCGACCCACAACTTCATTGATGCACAGATGGTCGAGAGGAGAGGTATACCGACCGAGAGCTTTGACGGATTCTCAGTCTTGGTCCTAGGAGCCCAGACGATGCAGTGTGCCCGGTATGTTCCAGAGTTGGCAGTGACGATGGGTACCTACACCGTGACCGATCACTTTTTCGTGGTCAACATACCAGATACCAATGTGGTATTGGGTGTTCAGTGGTTGATTACTCTGGGGAAGGTCACCACGGATTGGGAGGCCTTAAAGATGGAGTGGGATGACAAGAAGACCAGGAAGCATGAGAAGATCCGCGGGATGCACACTTACCCACCTCAGACAGTTTCGGCACACCGGATGGAGGCAGATTTCCAAAAGGGAGACATAGAGTGGGCGATTGAGTTGCGGGCATCAGAGGCAAAGACCACCGGTCGAGCAGTTCATCCTGATATACAGGCCATCCTTGACAGGTATGA
Source organism: Pinus albicaulis (assembly GCA_034641835.2). NCBI lineage: Eukaryota > Viridiplantae > Streptophyta > Pinopsida > Pinales > Pinaceae > Pinus > Pinus albicaulis. The sequence goes on along the minus strand of CM076569.1, from coordinate 997,449,714 downwards.
TGCAGTGTTTGGGGATATACCACCAGGTCGGCCACCGGACCGAGGATTTGAGCACACCATTGAGCTTGAGCAGGGTATTCAGGCGGTGATCACTACCCCCTATAGGCATCCCAAAGCCTATCGAGATGAGATTGAGCGGGCCATCCAGGAGTTGCTGGCTCTTGGGCACATCAGACCGAGCACGAGTCCGTTTGCTTCTTCCGTAGTGTTGGTGAAGAAGAAGGACGGCACCTTGACGATGTGCATTGAACAAGAAGACCCTGAAGAACAGGTATCCTATACCCAGGATCGATGAGTTGATGGATGAGCTGAGAGGAGCCAAATTCTTCTCAAAGATTGATTTGAGATCAGGGTACCATCAGATTCGCATGAGGGAACAGGACATTCCCAAGACCGCCTTCAGGTGTCATTATGGGCACTTTGAGTTTTTGGTTATGCCTTTTGGGCTGACGAATGCACCAACCACCTTTCAATCTTGCATGAACCATATCTTCCGCAGTCATCTGAGGAAGTTTGTATTGGTCTTCTTTGATGACATACTCATATATAGCAGGACTTGGGAGGAGCATCTCCAGCATATAAAGGCAGTGCTACGCATCTTGGAAGAGCAACAGTTCTATGTTAAGCTCTCCAAGTATGAGTTTGGGATGACGAAAATGTTGTATTTGGGACACATTATTGGAGTGGACGGAGTGAGGGTCCATGAGGAGAAGGTTAGAGCCATCAGAGATTGGCCGAAGCCGAGGAACGTGACGGAACTTCGAGGGTTCATTAGGATATGTACCTATTACAGGAAGTTCGTCAGAGGGTTCTCACAGCGTGCTGCACCCCTTACAGACTTGACAAAGAAGGGGGCATTCAGTTGGTCAGATATAGCGCAGCGAGCCTTTGATAGGCTCAAGGAGGTGATGAGTAGCTGCCCAGTGCTTGCATTGCCGGATTTTACACAGCCATTTGTCTTGGAGTGTGATGCGTCGGGAGAGGGGATCGGCACAGTATTGATGCAGGGGGGACACCCTATAGCCTTTGAGAGCCGGAAGCTCCTTCCACACGAGAGGTTGTATTCGATATACGACAACGAGATGTTGGCCATCATGCATGCCTTGGCCAAATTCTGGCAGTATTTGGTAGGGAACAGGTTCCGGGTGAGGACTGACCACAACAACCTCAGGTTCTTTTTGGAGCAGAAGCAGCTACAGGAGAGGCAGCAGAAGTGGATTAGTAAGATCCAAGCATATGACTTTGACATTGAGTATGTCAAGGGTAAGAATAACGTGGTAGCAGATGCCCTTTCACGTAGACCAGCCACATTATCTCTTATGAGCTTGGATACAGATTGGAGGGCTCGACTTTTAGTGGAGTACTCCAAGGACAGATTTGCATGTGAGGTGCTGGATGGACAGGTAGCGGATGACAGGTACAGGGTGGTTGATGAGATCATCTATTACAGGGACAGGATCTTCTTGACTGAGGGGTCTCAGCTCAAGAAGAAGATACTCCAGGCGTCACATGATTCTCCATTGGCAGGCCATCAAGGGTTTACCAAAACCTACAAGGCCATTAGAGAGAGGTTCTCATGGAAGGGCCTCAAGGAGGGCGTACTCCAGCACATCAGGGAGTGCGATGTTTGTCAGAGGAACAAGGGGGAGATGAAACATCCCACCGGATTGTTGCAGCCTCTTCTTGTTCCAGAGGGGAAATGGGAGAGCATATCGATGGACTTCATCACAGGGTTTCCCATGGTGCAGGGCAAGGATTGTATCTTTGTCGTCGTTGATCGGCTGACAAAGTATGCGCACTTTTTCGCCATATCCGCGCATTACATAGCAGCACAGGTGGCTGAGCTGTTCTTCAGAGAGGTTTTCAGGCTGCATGGTCTTCCTAAGACCATCATCAGTGACAGAGACAGCCGCTTTATGGGCGGATTTTGGCAGGAGCTTTTATGGCTGGTGGGGACGAAGTTGACACTGAGTACCAGTTATCACCCACAGACGGATGGACAGACGGAGATAGTTAACAAGTGGCTGGAGGGCTACTTGCATAACTATGTCAGTGGGCAGCAGCGAGCATGGGTGAGATGGTTACATTTGGGGGAGTACTGCTACAACACGACACATCACATGTCCATTTGTATGTCACCGTTCTATGCTTTGTATGGGTATCATTCCTTATCTTTTGCTGATGTGATGTTCGGTGCTAGCAAGGCTCCTAGAGCCAAGATTTGGATCCAAGAGAGTCAGGACATTCTCCGAGCTCTCAAGGACAATATGGCTACAGCACAGAACCAGCAGAAGCTGTATGCCGACAGGGGTCGGGTGGAGAGACAGTTTGAGGTAGGGGACTTGGTCTACCTACGATTACAGCCATACCGACAGTCATCGCTGAAGCAGAATGGAGCTGAGAAGCTCAAGCCTCGTTTTTACGGGCCATACAGGGTGATACACAGGATTGGGCAGGTTGCGTATGAGTTGGAGTTGCCCCAAGGCAGCAAGATCCACAACATTTTTCATGTATCATGCCTGAAGAAGGCGCTGGGGCAGCAGGTGACAATGACAGAGGAGCTACCACCCACGGATGATTAGGGGCACTTGGTGTTGCAGCGAGAGGCCATTATTGATACCAGGGAGAGGCAGCTACGGAGCAGGACAGTCCGAGAATTCTTGGTGAGGTGGAAGAATTTTCCGGATGAGGATGCCACCTAGGAGAGTGAGAAGATTTTGCAGCATCCATCACTTCAGTTGCTTGAGGACAAGCAACATTTTTCCAGGGGAGACTGTAATATTCCTAATTAACGACAGCTAATTGGAATATTCGATTTTGTATAGTTTTTCCGTCTATAGTTTATAAATAAATAAAAAGTGAGTAGAGAGGGTCTAACTCACTTAAGTGAAATAAAACATCCTCCTAGTAGCATGACGTTGTAACTTAAGGGGGAGCCAAGGGGGGCCAAGCACCATGTAGAGAGGGGGGCTCACGTTAGCTCTAGAAGCTTCTGCGCAGGAGAGGTTGGACACGTGGCAAGAGATGGAGGCTACGTTGAGGAGATGGCCTTGGGATTGGAGGAAGGCCAACGTTATAAAAGAAGGAGGAGCCTTCTCATTTGATTCATTCTGTTGTTGATGATATTGAGCTAGAAGTTTTGTCTTCTTGAGCACGCCGGCTGTTTAGCATGTCTGCAGCACTGTTTAGTGCATTGAGTGTCTCCGGTCGGAGATCTCGCCCTTGGCCCCGGGGGACTTCGAGTGCCTGCTCGGGCAAGGTTATTCCTTCAGTATTTTGTGAGAGGTTTTGTTGTTTGGGTTTGCTGCAGAGCTGGGCTTTCATGGAGACTGCACAGTCACTGGGAGAGAGGACGCAGTCCATTTTGGAGGTGCTCCGAATCCTGATTTTTGCAGGAGATTTAGCCGAGATTTTGAGCAGAGGATCAGCCTTTGCCCACAGGAGGATTTTGGTGGAGTTTGAGGTAGTGTTTCAGCTGATCTCATTTAGCCTCTATGCAGAGCCTTGGGGGCTAGCGTAATTCCCTGAGGAGGTGTTTTCAGGTGATTTTCGGGGGTCGGCTATTTTTGATATGGTTTCTGGGTTTTGTCCGGATTGGTGAGTAGAGGAGGTTTGCAGATTTTCAGCTTATTCCGGCAAGGGGATCAGCCCCTAGTCTTCAGTTCATTCTAGCAATAGCAGCTACACGACATTTTTCCAGCAGTTGGGGCGCAATCCATAGAGCAGCCATTTCCTGTATTTTCTGAGAGTGTTTCTTCACTTGCCTTGAGCAAGATTAGGTGCCATCACTCTGATCACCTATTGTACTTCATTATATTTCTCAGATTAATAAAATGGCTTAGCATTTCCTCTCTATGTTTCTGGATGAGTTGCCGCATTTGCCGTATTTCCTTTCTATGCTATTATATGTCTGTTGCACTGTTATTTTTATATACTCTTGAGCATTCTAGTTCTATACCACTTGGTGTGTTATCTTTCACTCTTAGACAGAGTCTGGAAAGGGCCAGGTAGCCTCCAGATTTTGTCCTCTTTTCTGAGGCGATATATCCGATAAATGCCCTCCCAGTCTATCTCTGGTTGGAGTTTGCCGTGTTTTAGAGATATCCCCAAAACGGGATATTACAATTTGACTTAAGATAAACACCCCCTAAGGGTTCTCCAACAAGAATCGCCAAGGACAAGCATGCAACAATTAGAGTTTGGATGATTTGAGGTGTAATTTCAAGAGAGCGAGGTCAAAGGACCATATGGATAAATCTGGAGGGCTTAGTTTGACCAATAGACGCCCAAATAAGTTTCCAAACACATACAATCAAGAAATTACATTTTGTTATTATAAACTAGGATTTCAATTAGCAATTTATATAGTATGCAAATATTTTATAACAGCAATATGAAAAAGCCTCAAATCTATATAATAAACTAGTGAAAAATTAGGGCTAATTAATGAGTAAACAACAGAAGGAATTACAACATTTTTCCTTCATGGAAAACACATAACAGGAACAAAAACCCTAGACATCATCCCTAACTTATGGCTGAAAAATGCATGTAAGATAGTTTTACATTTTTCAAGGCAAATTATGCTGAAAATGAATGATCTTGTTGTAACCTAACCCTAATTTACCCTAGAAAACATAAAAACAAAAATAGTTAGGGTTTTTAACGTATTTGGCACAAGAAATAAAACTAGTGTATTTCTCAATCAATGGCTAATGGAGTCTAGGATTAAAAATTTATGGAAGAAAAGATCTGGAAGTGGATTCAAAGGAATTGAGGAAAACAAACCTGTGTTACTCAACTCTTTAACAGTAACAACCTTCCATCTCCATTGGGAATTGAAAAGAAGGGAGCTAAACCTAGGTCCCTCAAGAGAAACTTGATGGAAACTTGTGCTAGGAAATTTTAGAGCCATAAAAAATCAACAAAACCTTCGTGAAAATTTCATTAAACCCTAATTCATCAACAATAACAAGATGGAAAATGTGATCTGAAAAAACGTGATCGGGCGCTCTACTTTCGAACCCTAGAGCATGACCTAATCCTTGGGTTCCTCTGCGGCCCCTGCCTCTGGCAGCTGCAGGCTCTGCACCTGCAGGCCAGCCATTACTTTCCAGAGCTCCTCTCTGTGGGCTCATGCAATGGGCTCATGTGGTGGGCTCCTCCCTCTCACCAAAGCTTTCATTCTTCACATGCCTTATAAACTCTTCGGCCTCTCTCCATTCCGATCTGGAGCTCCGTCTGAGCTTCCCTCGTCAGAAAAAAGACAAAGAAGTTCTTGCCCCTAAGCCGGATGGCTCTGCCAAAGGACAAAAAGATAAGACATGGGAGCTTCTACGGACGACACACCCGTCAAAGAACCTTGAAGGCAACAACTCTGCGACTGCAGAGAAGGACCACGAACAAAATCAAAACACTAATGTATGCCACCCAAAAGCTGCGAAGATCCCAGAAATAGTCGTTCAGGATCCAAACATTGAGGGCTACAAAGAGTACATGAGAGAACATGCCATCATCTGCAAATTTATGGGCATCTAGCCATCCGAAAGACCTCTTAAAGGCTAGATCCAAGCCAAATGGAACCCCAAAGGTGCAATAGAGCTACAGCTGGGTTCGAAGGGATTCTTCACCATAGTTTTCGCTCTCCTGGAAGACAAGGATAGAATCTTTGAAGGGGGGCCGTATTTTTCCAACTTTGTTGGTCTTTACATGAGATTCTAGAAGGAGAACTTTACTCTAGAGAAAGAAGACTTCACTCATGTCCCAGTCTGGATCAGACTTTATTCCCTTCCTACAGATTACTGGGCACCTTCGGTTCTCCAAGCCATTGGAAACAGTCTAGGAGAATACATCAAGATGTCAGAAGGTACAAAGAATGGACATTATATTTCATACGCTCGAATCTGCGCCTATATTGACGTTTCTCGCGCCCTTCCAGAAGCCATCAATCTGAACTTCAGAGATGAAACATGGACTCAAGCAGTGGACTATGAACACATCCCCTTTTGATGTCGGAAATGCCATGAGCATGGTCATCTCTTTAGAGACTGCCCACAAAACCAGCCATCCCCAAAAGAAAATCAAGTTGGCAAGAAGGATGAGCAGGGATTCATCAAAGTGAGTCACAAAAACAGGCAAAGCAGAAGGAGCAATACAGGAAGAGAAGCTCCAAAGCAAGCACAGCAAAACAGATATGACATCCTCTCTTCCATAACAGAAGAAACAGGACAACATAGCAACAGCAAAGAACAGAACAAGGACATGGATACAAACATGGAGAACACAATCACTCTATCTCAAGAAGAACAAGCAACATAGGAAGAAAATGAAATGGATTTTACACAGGACCTACCATCATCAGAGGAAAAAGCGATAGAGGACATCCTGAAGGGTATGGACCTGCAGAAGATCTCAAAGGAATGGACATCAAAAGGTTTTGAAGGAATACCAGAAGATTACCTACAAAGAATTGAAGAAGCATACACTCTGCAACAAAACTTCCAAAAGCAAAGAGAATACCAAAGCAAGGGGAAGAACCAAGCCGGAGGAATCAAAGCGAACCTCAAAGCCAATAACTAGATCACAAAGGGGCAACCAAAAAGAAGGGGATGGAAAACAAATAGTCAACACCTCCAAGAGCTCGGCAACAGCCTTATCAATGCAGGCAAGGTAAAGGTTCTATCTCTTACTCCCAATATTTTATCATGATCTGCACATCTTGGAACATCAGAGGACTTAATAGTCCTACAAAAAAAAGGATCCTCAAATCCAAAGTTACCTCAGGAAAAACTGATATTCTAATGCTACAAGAAACAAAAAGTGGACTGTCCGAAATGATGGCCATTCAACAGGCCTGCTTTAGGAAGCAGTACAGTCATTTAGCTATTGCTACCTCTGGTACTGCTGGAGGCATAGCAACGTTCTGGAAGGACTCAAAGTTCCATCTAATTGACTCCTTTGCTTCAATACATGCCCTCACTATGATACTCCAAATCTTGGGAACTAAAGAAAAGCTATGTATTACCAATGTCTATGGTCCCCATACGGTTCATGAACACTGTGCATGGCTCAACCATCTCAAAAGCTTTCTCCAGCCTCTCAATCATAAGCACCAACTCCTGGCTGGTGACTTCAATATGATCCTAAACTTGGGTGAGAAAAGGGGCGAGCTCCGCAGATTAGACTCCGACTCTTTAGCTTTCCAAAGTATTATAGATGACTTGGACTTCATAGACACCCCCACTAAAAATGGCATCTACGCCTGGAATAACCGGAGAGGAGGTGAGTGTCAAATTGCCTCCAGACTTGACCGCTTTCTCCTCTCGGAAGAGTTATTCCTCTCCTCCATGGAAACAAAAGTCAGCATAGCTCTGCAAGTTGGCTCAGATCACTAGCCGATTGCTTTAACCATCAAGATCTCTGAAAGGCCGAAGAATGCACCCTTTAGGTTTTAAGCGTTCTGGCTCTCCCACCCAGAATTCCAAGAAAGAATAAAGGAATGGTGGACCACTTCGCTCCCTCAGCATGGCAGCGAGATGCAAGGCTTCCATCAGAGACTAAAATTCATCAAGCAAGAATTAAAAAATGGAATCAGAAAACCTTCGGAGATATCACAACGGAGAAAAAAGTGCTAGAATTAAAAATGAGAGCAATTCAACAAAAAATCATTCAAAATGGATTGACAGAGGAAATCAAACAGGCAGAAATGGTACTACAGAAACAATGGGAGGAAAGGGCCTCCCAAGAAGAAACCCTATGGAGACAGAAATCTAGGATTAGCTGGCTCAAAGATGGGGAAAAAAACACTACCTTCTTCCACAAATCAATGATCCAACATAGGAAGCACAACAGAATTCTCAACCTCAAAAACAAGCAGGGTCTTTTGTTGCATACCCATCAGGAAATTGAGGAAGAATTGCACCAGCACTTCTCAAGTATCCTCAAAGAAAGCAATCAGCACAATGAGGACAAAATCAGGAAGATTACCAACAACATCCCGTCCATCTTAACTAGAGAACAAAATCAAATGTTGTTAAAAAAGATAACCATGGAGGAAGTGGAAGCAGCGATTCAGTCAATGCCAAATGGCAAAGCTCCTGGGCCTGATGGCTTCACCATCGATTTCTACAAAGCTTGTTGGAGCACGATTAAGGATGATGTCTATGATTTGGTGGAGGAATCAAGGATGAAGAAATCCATCTTTCCTTCCCTCAACGCCACTTTCTTGGCGCTCATCCCTAAATCTAACAGAGCGGACTCTCCTGAACACTTCAGACCCATTGCTCTCTCTAATGTTATATACAAGATTATATCTAAGGTTCTCGCCAATCGCATCAAACCTCTCTTGCCTCTTCTGATCTCAGCTAATCAAATGGGGTATGTTGAGGGCAGACAAATCATGCACAACATCATTCTCTCGCAGGAAGTTATCCACTCTCTCAAAGATCAAGGAAAACAAGGTATGCTAATTCAGTTTGATATGTTCAAAGCTTTTGACAAGATTAACTAGAATTACATCAGACATATGCTGGTCGCCTTTAGATTCAGTAATGAAAGCATCAAATGGATCATGGCCTTGGTCTCAGGGGCTTTTTTCCAATGTTCCACCAAGTCCACTGGAGGTGGGAGCGAGGGGGCGAGGGAGCATGGGAGCGGCCTATGCAAAAGCTCCCTACCAATTTTCAGGAAATGTAGGGGGACGTCGAGGTCATAAAAGTTATAAAATATAAAAATATATATAATATTATAATATTATATATGATATATCATTGAAAATTTAATAATAAATATTTATAACGCAATTGTATTTTTAATTTTTGCAAGGAATGTATATACAGTCATCATACACTTACATCATGAAAGATAAATCATAAATGATAAAATTTAAAAATTATAAATCGATGAATGATGAATCATCTAATTGAAACAAATTTAAAACTCAAAACATACATCATAGATTCATATGTAACTTTGTAACTATATAATCATTAATGTAACTACTAACAATGTACAATGAAAATAAAGTTTAAGATATCATATGAGTCATGACATATATGATATTATATCAAGATTCAAAATAAACTTTAAACTGAAGTTTACAACTCAAGTTTGAAACATAAATATTAAAACTTAAAAGCAAATAAGTCTAAAGTTGTGTCTGCAACAGTGAAACATAAAACATAAAACATAACTTCTTCCGACTGCGGGCTGATGCGGGCTTCTTCCGGCAGCTGCGGCAAGTGCTAAGGGTTGGGCAGAAGTGCTAAGTGTGGATGATACAATGATACAATGAAAACAAATGAAACATAAGAGTTAATTTAATTAAACAATCGATTATTAAAATATATTTTTTATTTTTTTCATTTAATTTTTTTTTTTTAATTGTGGGCCCCACACGCCCCCTCTCGTCCCCTCACGCTCCCTCCCGTCCCTTCACGCTCCCTTCACGCTCCTTCACGCTCCCTAAAGCATCCTCGACCCCTCAATCTGAGGAAACGTCCCCTTTGACGTCCCCCTTAATTTTCTGATTTTTGGGGGCATCGGGAAACGTCCCCTAGAAGTCCCCAAGACCTTGGAGCGCGAGGGGGCGAGGATTCTAGACCCCTAGGTGGGGGGCCGAGTCTCCATGTAACACTGCTTTTTTCTCCATCCTCCTCAATGGTTCCCCCACCTCAATCATCAACCCTTCGTGGGGCATCAAACAAGGAGATCCTCTCTCCCCATTCCTCTTTATCATCATGGTTGAGGGTCTTGGAAGGTCCATCTCTGCCGCCTCCTCCAGCAATCTCATCTCTGGCCTCAATCTCTACCCCCCCCCCCTCCCATTTCCCACCAGCAGTTTGTGGACGATATGCTCCTTATGGGCAGCCCTACAGCCAAGGAAGCCCTTGCTTTTCGGAAAATTCTAGATGACTTCTCCCTTGCCTTTGGATCCTCTGTTAATGATTCCAAGTCAAAAATATTCTTTCTCAACAATCCCACTGCCACCCAAAATCACATCACCAATATCCTGGGATTCAAGAAAAGAAATTTCCCCTCAAAATACCTGGGCATTCCCCTGACAGACAAACCTCTTGCCTGCTCGAATTGGGAACCCCTCATTTCCAAGCTCAAGAAAAAGATCTCCAATTGGACTTTTCGTTCCCTCAATCTTGCGGGAAGATTAATCCTTGTCCGCTCTGTTCTGCAAGCCATGCCCCTTTACCAACTTTCAGCCTTAGCTGCTCCTCGTTTCATTTCGAACCAGATCAGAGCCATTCAAAGAGATTTCCTTTGGAAAGGAAAAGCCAACAATGGCAAATGGGCCTTGGTGGCCTAGGAAAAAGTTCGTATGCCCAAGAAAGAGGGTGGTCTTGGACTTCGTGATCCGGGCATCATGGGCAAGATTCTAGGGGCCAAGACCTGGTCGTGCTAGCTCACTAATTCCTCTACCCCCTAGGCCTTGCTTTGGAAGGCCAAATATGCCCACTCGCACCCTTGGGACTCTCTTATCAGGCTCTCCTATCTGGAATCAGGCGTGGGACAACAGATCGCTCATTCAAAATCACAGTTTCTGGGAGATAGGCAATGGAGAGAACGCACTGTTCTGGGCGGATGCTTGGGAGAAATGCCCCAAACTTGACTTGGAAATCTACAGGCCTGCTAGAAGGCAACTGGAAGCTCAAAATAAACACAAAGTCAAAGACTATTGGAAACTCTCGAAAGTCTCCGAGTGGAGGGAATGGGTGAACATCAAAGATTTTATCCCCATCCATTTCCATCAGTCGATGGGCATTCTTGCAGAGGAACTAAATAACAGGCAAATTCAAAAGCAAGAAGTACCGGACATCCTGCGTTGGGGCATAAATGCGGCAGGGAGATTCAACATCAAAGAAGCTTACAACATCTTGCAAAGTCCCACCCCTGTCCCACAAGACCGCAAGTGGCAAAGACTCTGGAGCAGGAACCATTGGCCGAAGATCACTCTCTTTCTATAGCTGGTTATGCACAGGAAAACTCTAACATGGCATAATCTATTGAAGAAAGGTTTCATAGGACCTTCAGTGTGCACGCTATGTCATTCTACAGCGGAAACGACCAATCACATCCTCAACACCTGTCCCTATGCTTCCAATATTTGGGCCTAGTTCCTTCATGTCTTCAAAGCCTCTGATCGCACTCTCGATTCCATTCATTCCTCTTTGGAAAACTGGCGCCCAGCCTTCTCCAAACAACCCCCTATCAATTTAGCTTGGAACCTCCTCCCAAGTATCATCTGCTGGGCCCTCTGGAAGAAGCAGAACTCCTGCATTTTCAAGAGTATGGCCTCAAAGGAAGAACAGCTTCTCCACAAAATTAAAGGTACTCTGCGTGAATTGGCCTCCATTGCCAAACTCCAGAACCCTCCTCACCCTCCTTCGGTGGAAGACTGCAGAATCCTTTCCCTTCTCGACCTCCCCCCCCCCCCCCCGATCTTGCACCATTTCCCCTATTGACTCTATCACTTCCCTGTCGCTGTCCATTTGGCATCCTCCCGATCGCAACATCACCAAGCTCAATTATGATGGAGCGTCCAAAAACAACCCAGGCATGGCTGGATTCGGGGGAGTTTTTCACAACTCCCAGGGCTCCACCCTCTGGATTTACTATGGCAATCTGGGGCATACCACTAATAATGCAGCTGAGCTCCACGCGCTGGCTCACGGATTGGCAATTGCCAAGCATAACAACTACTGGCCCCTTCTTGTTGAGGGTGATTCCAATGTGGCTACCCAAGATTGCAGGAAGCTTCAGCAAGGGCGTAGCGTCATTGCTAGCGTATTAACAAAATCCTTCATAAAATCAAAGCAAGGGGGGTCTCTTTCACAGCCATCAGAAGGGAGGCCAACAAGTTGGCTGACTACCTTGCCAACCAAGGTGTAAAGACCTCGGCCAGACTTGTCTCTCAGGACTGGACCACTATCGGCTCGCCAACGGTAAAAACCGCTTGCACAAACATTAACAGAACTGACCTTCAAAAGGCGTTGGTCTTGTCAGAACCGCCATCTCCTTCCAATTATGATGACCAGGTACTCAGTACTCCCTCTCACGGATGATCGTGGTGGTGGCTTGTCCTTGGATAGCTCACCTTGGTACGTCTCCACGCATGGCCATTACTCCAAGCCGGCCTCCATCACCTTGGTTTGCATGCGAAACAGTTGTTCGCTCGCTCCTCACTCCCCTTGGCCTGCCCCCTTAAATTCCCCTCACCTCGCCTTCATCCCTCATTATCTCCCTCTATCGAGCTCCCCTCTCACCCTGCGAAGTAGCTGTAGCTCCCTGCTCCGGTCGCATCCCTGCTTCCCTCTGATCAAGCAGTCGCCCATGGCTCCCCGTCGTCACCACCCTCCTCCCCAGCCTCGCCGCAGTCGCAACACCTACTGGGAGAATTCTTCCCGTCACCCTGTTACGAGAGCAGAGACCTTGGCTCGCAATGCTGCCCGCATCTTCGCGAAGAACACTTTTGAGCCGGTGCAGGAAATTTTGGCAGGTTTGGAAGCAGAGGCCTGGGCGCGCCGCAGGTCCACCCCCTCAAAATCGATTGACATTGCTTTCCAATGGATCCCAGACCCTACTCTGACCAGGAGCCGTGAAAACCTTTATATCCGAGCCATAGATCTCCACTGGCACACCAAAACTTTATTGGGTATGGCTATCCAGGAGTAGAACAGTGTTAGCAAGCAACTGGAAAGGAAGATGGATGCTCTGTCTAAAAAATTTGAAGCATACGTGAGAGCGGTTCACCACCTCTGCTTCGTGGATAGCTCCTCTCCTCACTATGATCTGCTGAAAAGAAGCTTGGTCAAGCAGCATCAACCGAAGCCCAGAATTAAGGAAGAAGTACAAGCCAGGGGGAATCTGCAGGAAGCTGGTCCGTCTCACTGCAATCTCCTTGACCTGGAGGAAGGGACCCCGGATCGCCTGATAAGTGTGGAGGACTATCTCAATGATGAAGAAGAGGTGCGCCCCCCCTCGGGTCCTTAATTCTCATAGTTTTTCCTGGCATTTTCTGGTTTATGTTTGTATGAAGCTCACTCAGCTTGCGAGATCAAATGATCTTTTATCACTTATGTCTTTTGCAGTTACACTGTGTCTAGTTGTCTCCCCACTCAGCTCTTCTCCCTTGTATCCCTTTCCCTGAGTGTGGGCTTGACTCTGCGAACTTGTTGGACTCTGGTCCCCAGACTCTGAGGCTTTTTTGTACGATATGTTTTTCTACTTAATGTGAATAGATCTTCCAAATTTACAAACAAAAAAAAAACAATAACAAGACGGAAGATTATTTATATTAAATTATCGCATATCATCAAATAATCACCAATGATCATCCAAGAGACAGAATCATCCAACAAACATCCTCCAAGAGATTTATGCTACACTAGCACTCCATAGCACACAAGAGAGAAGAGACAAGCATCCACTGCAAGTTGATCCCCCTGTGTGACAACGAATCAAGAGAAATTGACTTCCCTCTATTTATATGAGGGCAACCAAGTCAATTTTCTCAAAGATTTGCCTAAAAACACTAAAATAATATTAAATCATGATTACAAGTTGGATAGGGCACAAGCTGACCCCCAAAGACACGTAAATCTATGATATAACATAAAATTATGCATCAATTAACCCACGCATCTGAGTTAAATTCCTTCCAAGGGTGACATCATACTCCAAAAGATGTGTCTCCCTCCACAAAAATTGCAATGATTGGCTCCAAGGGGTGCATCTCAATCCCAAAGGTCATATCTCCTCATTAATTGAGTATACAATCATCAAGAAAGGCTCCATACACCAAACGTCGTCCACAAATGTGCCCCCATAAACCTTCCAACTGTTGAGAAATCGAAAAAGGCAGTAGATTAATATGGTTTCTCTTGACTTGATAATTACTTGTGAAATTTGTTGGCTTATTTTTTATACATTTAGATATTCTTTTTCATCAAGCAATTACCAATAATTGAATATGAATATCACAAAGACAAGAGACACACAGAATTAGGCTCCAAGCCAGAGCCAAAACCCCACAAGGGGGGAAAACCTAGAAACATCATCTTATTATAGAATCAGATCAAGGTGAGATATCCATGACTCAAGACCAAAATGAGATACAAGAAACCAAGTCAGCCCTCCCTTCATGATTCATCTTCTAGTTGTTCAATCGAAGTCTTTCCAAAGTGGTACATCTTGCCCTCCTATAGCGCACCTTGACCTCCCTCAGTAATATATCATAGTATCAATGGTCTTCCACAATGGAAACTCGCATTACTACTAGATTATCTATTTCAGGACCCTCGCATTAGCCTCAAATTTCTTTGCTTTACATTACAGAGATTTAGAGAACTTAGCATCTCAGAATACCACAAAATTGTCAACAGAAACTACGTATTAATTGTCTTCTACAAATCTTAGATTAAGATATCTTCCATAGGAATGTTTCTTCTTGGTGATCAGACAATATCTTCTTTTGGAGGTTCGAAAATCTTCCACAGAAAACTATCTCGAATTTTGCTTGCCAAATAGAGAGGGTCTGCTTCCAATATATAGTTGTTTGTCCTTGAGAAGGATCATGTCTCTTGCGCAAGCCTACTTGTCAAACTGGAGGGTCGACTTGGTCTTGTTTTGATTCTTTGACAGAAATAAAAATCTTTTTCTTTTCTTTTACAAAAAGCCCAAATGGGGTCGAATCAAATATAATTATTTACAAGAAGTCAAAATAGGACTTTGACTCTTTGACTCAATAAATCCTAGAAGCATGAAGAGCATGCTTAGCTAAAATAATAATAATAGTAATAATATTTTTTTTCTTCTTTTTCTTCTTACATAAAATACATAATGATACATGTACAATTACAATTATGAAGACCAAACCTAGTTACCCTTTTCAACACCAAGCAATAAAAAGGGATATCATAATGTTCAGGCATGACGTCATCATGGAAAACAGCGTATTATCTCTAAGCCCCCATTTTTACCTTTTCTTTTCTTTAGATAGTGTGTTTAACAAGCTTTATTGATTACCATGTGATAATTAGATAACCCCCTTTGGTGATGGGCAATTTATCGCTTCAACATGGACGGGATGTTCATAGAGAGTTCCTTTTACTTTGATAGGTGTGATATGCATGGATACTTTCGAGGACGACTAGCTATATAAGAGTGGGTAGAACTCAAACTGTATTTTGGCTTTTTCTTGCTTTACATCCTCTGCCATTCTTTTGCATTTTAACATTTGGCTCATGCTCTTTCTCTTCTTTCAGTTGCATCAACCTTGGATATATATAACCCCTTCTTCTCATAGGGCAAGGTCAACAATGAACCAACACAAGCAACTGACAACAACCAGTCAAAATAGAGGACAATGATACAAGAGAACAATGATAAAGGTTAAGCATTGAAGTCATCAAATGTTTACCATCATCAAACCTCCTATTTGTGACCCTCCTAAATAATGAAAAAAAGGCCTCAAGGAATATCACTGCAAACTAGGGTAAGTGATAACCACCAAGGTGAAGCAAGGAACAAGTGTACAACCAATAGCAGTCTATTATCCAATTCAACCTATGATCCATACTAGAATGCCCTTAAACATTAAATGAGAGCACTTAGAATACAAATATGGTTAATGTGCCTCACAATAGATGACCCACTTCATCAGATGAGAAAGCTAGATGAAATAAGGCATTGACAGGAGAGTGAATCAGATATCTGAGACTAGTTATCTGTGGATCATAATAGGGTTGTTGGTTGGAAAACTGCACTATAGGAGAAAAAATTTCTCCAAAAATTGGGCAGACATATGGGTGAGTAACAGGCCAGTCCTCTAACATACTCGGCCAACAAAAATGTAAGCCATACAAATCATGGGTCTGATAATGTTGTCGAAAAGACGCCAATCAATCTATTAGGTTAATTATTCAAAACAGACTTAAATTTACTCGAATTCCATGCATTAAGCATGTAGATTATATAGTTTGTTGATCTTTGTTCATTTTCTTCAGTTTTCTGTCAACAAAGTCAAGCTTTAGCTTGCTAATTTTTGACATTTAGTGCAGAAAGAGAAAGCAATTATACCCTTCTCAATATGCATGCTCTAACAAACAAACAAAAACAAAAACCATTTAAATCATGTTTTCCAGCACAAAAAACACCAGCAACAGCTTGTTGTTCATCACTCTTTTTATACAGTAATCATCGGTTTTCCTAATCTAAGTTGAACTGGTTTGCAGCTTGTTACCCACCAAAAGTGGGTACCCCTAGGAGAGCTTTCCTCCTATTCATATTCTTTAAGTCGGTATCCAGCAGCCCCTAATAGCCACCTTGTAGTTGATGTGATGTGCCACTTCATCTCTGCCACCTACATCAATTGTATGCTTCCTCGCCAATTTGTCAAAAGCACATGTTAGAAGGTGGGCCTTCCAACCCAAAAGGTGTGCTTTTTCATTGTGCAATCGGGTGCTTATGCTTGTTTCTCATTTGGGAATTTTGGCATGGTTCATTGGGTGACTCGGAAGAAGGAAGGGTTTTGAATGAGATTTTGTTCCCTTGCCTTAAATAGGGGGTTGACATTCAATCCTAGTCCCTTGGGATTTCCCCTATTGGTCTATGGCTTTAGGAAGGACACTAGCTGGGAAACCCCAATTTTGCTAGCATGGTCTCATTTTCCCATTCCCTATTTATCACATCCCTCCGCACATTACGAGCCCTATTCACTATTTCCATTCTTCGGGTCCACATGACCATTGGGTCCACAGGGTGTTGTCACACCCCCTCCCATTGTCCACATATCTGGGTCGGGCCTACAAACGTTGCCCTGGAGGTTGATGCAACTAAAAGAAAATTAAAATCACATCATGGCCACAAGCAAGAAACAAAAGAAAAAGAGAATCATCAAATGCAAAAGATGGCCAGGGCATTAATAATAGCATGTGGGCAAAATCCAAGCATGAGCTCTACCCCATATCATTATGGCCATCACCCATGTTCCTAGGGCCACTTGTTACCCCAATCACATCATTAAAGGAACCCACACACGTCTCGACTCCTAGTGGGCCATGAACTGCACCACCACCTTTAATGGGGTGATAACTATTATACATCATTCATAGCATGCTCTCATTTCTTAGAGCTTCAAGCAGTAATACAAATAAAAACCAAGAAAAAGAAAAAGGAAAATAAAGAGGAGTAGAAAAACAAATGGGTTAACTCATGCAACCACGATTGCTCCCACCTCACAACTGTACAACCAAAATGTGGCCTTCCTCATTTTTGTTACCCCTTTTCCCATGGCATTTGCCTCTGAGACCCCTTTATCCCTATCTGTAATATCCCAAACGGGATATTTGACCGATTTTTTGCAAAAAATCTAACTCAACCAAATTTCTCCCTAAATTTACCATTCATTTCACAGAATATTACCATGTAAAAATATAATCAATAGAATACGAAAAAATAACAAATAGGTAAACAGGAACAATCTCAACTTTTATTATAATAGATAAACTGGGGTTATATGCATATACAACCAAAATAGCTGAGATGAAAAGTTGGCCCCCAAGATAACCTATTGCATTGCACCGGCCCTCCAAACTAACATGAACTGCACTACTAAGCTCTCTTGTGAATTCTAGATGAATTCACCAAGGGAGATGTGTACTCGCCCAATCTCACTGAATCACCTGAGGGTTTCCGTCCTGGGGCTACAAATGAAGTAAAGAACCGGGTTCTCAAACCTCTCATACAAGAAGAAGATCAAATCCAAGATGTCCCCCAATGGCCTCCTTCCCCTCTTTTATAAATCTGAAGGGCCCCTCTACAACCTCCTGTTTTTTTATAATTTTAATCATTGAGCACATTTCCCTCTTTTTATTTCAATTAAAATACTCTTTTTAATGTGGGAAAATGGTAAATTTGCCACCATGCCTCCTCAGGTCACTGAAAATCACCTCTAACCATTCCATCATGTAGATCTTCTCGTTTCGGTTCCAACAAGCTATAAGGGGTTCCGTCAAGTATCCCTCTTAGTTGAGTTAGGCCCAAAAATAACCTTGTTTCTCGAAAGTTGTCGAAATGCAACGGAATGAAAGACAAGTTGTGCAGATGATGGAATATGACAAGTAAATGCCATCGGATCCCATAAAAACTCCTCAAAACCCCATGAAACATCTCCAAAAGCCCCTGGGTCCACTAATGAAGTAAACCTGCACCTGTGACATGTTTGCCTCCAACCATGAAAGTCCATCCATAAGGAACACCAGAAAAAGGAACATCACAAATCCTCCTAGTCCCAAGATTGCTTGCCCTCAAGCAATCCAAACTTGAGGGCTAGTCTAGTGTCCCAATGCAATTGAGACCCAATGCCTAGATCCCATACAAACCACTGGATGATACTATGCCTTTGTGTCAACCCACCATGAATGGACCCCTTAATGCCCGAATCTTAGACCAATCTCTGACTGAACCTGTCATTAACAAATCCTCCTAGATCCCAATGCCACCAAGAACAAGCATCAATGCTCCATGGCTCATGTTGTGCTATAGCTTCGGCTATGAATGTTGCCCCATCAACTGCGTACCAACTCATTACCTCTCTCCAGTCCAACCCTTGGCATAGGCCAAGGTCAATCCCACTATGTAGCTGCATTCCTGAAATGTTGGGAAGTTGTTGGCCTACCTCACACCGCCAACTGGAGCATGTAGTACTCCTCATGTCTAAGGATCCCTACTGCATTGTGCTCCCGACTGAGAATATCGTGCCACCAACAGGATACCAACTCATGATCTCCCGCCAATCCATCTCGTGTGAAGGATCAGACGCATGTGAACCTATATATGGCATGAGTCCATTGTGTTGCACCATGCTCAACTCATGTAGCTTTGCCCAACCAATCAACCAGATATGCCTAGGAATCCCTGCCTCTCTCCCCATAAGAGGGAAACTCGTGTTGCACGCCCTGTCTATGTACTCTTAAAGAGGGTTGTTGCCTGGAAATACTACAGCTTTGCTAGCTGCCACTACATCTACCTATGTCTCATCAATGGGTAGACCTAAAGATGGATGCACCACTATCTCCAAAAGAACCTCCCTCATGTGACCGAAAACTCCATGCTCCACCGATCCACTCATCACCTGCAAAACAATCATGTCAGGTCCCAACACTTCCTAATGAACAATGTTTGCAAATACTACCTCCCTGGTGGTTTTCTATACATTCGCCTGCTCCTCATCAATGGCTGGCCCCAAGGATGTCTACTCATCCTCCATCATGAGTTCAACATGAGCCACTAGCTGACTCTCCAAAGATGGCCCATCATGCATATTGTGCTCCACTATGTGTTGCTCATGTTGAATGCGAACAAGTTGTTGCTCATCAATCTCCTCTACCAAACATGGTTGCATCTTTGTGTTGTTGTCAACAACTCCCCACGACTACTCATGCTCCTCATAGGTGACTTGTAAGAACCCATGGACTCAACTATAAAAGAAGAATCCTCATTCTGAAAATCAGAAGGAATCTCCTCTTGATCTACCCCTGTCATCTACTTGGTGTCACTCATGCACAAGTGGTCAGGTCCCCAAGGTTCCTTGCAGCTAAAGCAAAGATCCTTCGTCCTCAACTCATTCTTGTTGCATGGTTGGTCACCAAAATTGAGCAGCTCCTCCCTAGTCAATTATCTTCTAAACAACCCAATGTTCTGCTCGACCAACCTTTCGGCTAGTTCATAAGCAGCAAGTGAGACAAACTGTTCTCTCCTAAAAACGAACAACAATCAAGACTACAACATCCGGCAAATGGCATCACGTCCTCTCATACATGATGATAAGATGGACTGCATGTGTGTTTTGACTCCATCAAGATGATGTCTCCTAATGTTGAAAAACCATTGGAACATTTGTAGGATCAAGTCATCACTCTAGATCAAACATGACTTCATAAGACCTAGTCATGGCCATAATTTCCAAAACTTGAAGCTTCTTCCCAAATGTAGGACCCACGGAGTTATCCAAGTCTTGCAAGGTTTCTACCATTAACTTGAACGCTCTCATAAAATCATCATTATAATGGACCATAGGTGCAGTTATTCTCATGATGTTGCTGAGACAAGATGCAATTGGGAGTCTGACCCCTTCACAAAGTTCCTCCAAGAACTTGTCTTGTATGAGAGCAAGCATAGCTGGTTTTAGAGCCCAAAATAGTTTCTTCCCTTCCAACTGGTCCACTTCAGAAACGAGTGCATCCAGTTCATCTAGTTTGAAAAGGACTTTCCCTGTGAGCCTCATGTGTTTCAGATTTGTCCCAAGTGCAAGAAATGTTTGTCCAATCTTTGGCTCCTTCTACAAATCCTTTAGTTGTTGTTTTTGAAGAATTCTTGAGAAAGGCTTGTCGTTTTGTTTTTTCCGTTGGTCCATATTACAGTCCACTAAGGTATTGTTGTGTTGATTTAGGAGGTGTTTTACAAACTCCATCATTGGCATAATCTCAGCGAAATGTCATCACTCTTGGCATATTCATATATTAACTTCAGTAATACATACTCTGAGTTTGAGGACACAAAACTAGCAATCACTTAGACAACATTGACTCCACCAATAGCCACACAAAAGCGCAATAAAACTGTCCTCTCAGGTATACAAGCATCAGCAACGATCTTAAACAATAAGACTCATGGCATATATAAGACACTTCAACATTGTCAACAAGACTATCACCCTCACATGTCTTGTATATTTACAACAACAAACATATAAACTTCTCTCTCTTAGCTCACAATACTTTGCTCAATGCATCATACTACATCGCCAACAACTTTATAATGGCAATGACAATATTTCACTAACCTCAGGGAATAATCTGACCATACACTAAAGAGGCTTAGTAGTCCATGGCATATAAGCATATAATCACTCTGCACACTTCATTCACAAACCCTAGTTACAACAATGAGCTTAGGTGACTCCATATGCAGGCTTTGATCATCACTGGTCTAAATACAAGGCAGTGACGACATCTCTCACAATTGGATGGACAGAACAAGAGCAAGATACAAATAACTAACGTTGCTCACCACATCAACATAGACAATTGAGACAGAAGACTGATTACTGGACTTACAAATTAGAGTTTACAGTTCAAAATAATAAGAACCTGGAATATCCTCAGCTCATTTGAATAGCGACTTGAGTATACTTGTTCCCGGGATTAGCATGTGCACAGCAACCAACTTATTGATCCCTCTAGCTCTTACGCATAGTTACATATGTTCGGCTCTGACACTATCAAAGCCAAATCAACCCTGAATATAGCAATGACACTGGTGTCAAATTACTTCGCTGCAGGTAACCTTCGCTTAATGAACAAGAAATTTTGGCCACCTTAGCACACGGTAGACTCCAACAAAAATTCAATGATAACTCGGCTCTTTATTGATCAATGTTGGTTGACCCGAAGTTGACTTCTCCCTTTGAGACAACGATGTTGTTGAAACCCCCTATGGTTATGTTGTTGCACAAGCTAGCGAATCAGAGTGCAAAAGTGCCTTGTTTGCGGAGTTCCTCTGGTGCTAATGAATGACGAAAACCAAAAATGAAGTTGCTTCACCTTTTCTACGAGATCGATGGTGCGTGAGTTATGTTCACAGTCGTCGAATCCAATCTCTATGTCCACAAAACTGATGGTCAAAATGTTCGACGTAAAGAGGGCGATGAACAATTTAATTTCTCTAATTCTCGTATTCATGAGCCCCGAGACTAGTCCAGCGATTACTTCAACGATTTATCATGTTTTGTTCAAGTTGTATAGCGACGGCTCCAATACACACTGCATGTTGTGTTAGCGTTAGTTTAATTTGATTCAGCATCAGAAAAACTGCCCCCAGTCCAAGCAATACGGACTCAGTTCCCTTGATTCTGTATTTGATCTGTGGGGAATTGATCGCTTAAATATGGGCTCACGCTAGCATGAACGGAGCCAATACTCAATCGGCGTCCCTCATTCATGCACGCACAGGCACCAACAATAATTCTCCCCCTGGGCACTTTAAACCACCACGTCTAGTTAGGTCGAAGCCTATAGATGACTCGTCCTTCACCCCTTTACGTGCTAACAACGGACTGCTCTTCGAATGTACGCTCAGGATTGCAGTTCAGACTCCACAGCAAATTTTGGCCACAACGACCCAAGCATATGGTAATTTAATCTTCGTAAAATTAATTTCACCTTCTTAAAATCATGGCATCGGCCATTTCAATTAAAAACATTCTCGGCCCCTTTTTGAATAATAAACTATGGCCAAACAGTTCAACAATTGAAAATGGAAATTGTCGATCATTTAATATATAAAAGATAATTTCACATGGTCTGCATGAAGACGTCTTCAACAATTTTGGCACATAAATTCTTGAACCCACGAATTGATCTGCAATTAAAACCCTCAGGCTTGCGGGAACATTACCTCTGATACCACTGTAATATCCCAAACGAGATATCTGATCGATTTTTTACAAAAATCTAACTCTACCAAATTTCTCCATAAATTTACCATTCATTTAACAGAACATTGCCATGTAAAAATATAATCAGTAGAATATGGAAAATTAACAAATAGGTAAACAAGAACAATCTCAACTTCTATGATAATAGATAAATTGGGATCACATGCATATACAACCAAAATAGCTGAGATGAAAAGTTGGGCCCCAAGATAACCTGTTGCACTGCACCAGCCCTCCAAACTGACATGAACTGCACTACTAAGCTCTCCTGTGAATTCTAGATGAATTCGCCAAGTGAGATGGGTACTCACCCACTCTCATTGAATCACCCGAGGGTTTCTATCCTGGGGCTACAAATGAAGTAGAGAAATGGGTTCTCAAGCCTCTCATACAAGAAGAATATCAAATCCAAGATGTCCACCAATGGCCTCCTCCTCCTCTTTTATAAATTTGATGGACCCCACTAGAACCTCCTATTTTATTATTATTTTAATCATTGAGAACATTTCCATCTTTTTATTTCAATTAAAATATTATTTTTAATGTGGGAAAATGGTAAATTGGCCACCATGCCTCCTTGAGTCACTGAAAATCACTTCTAACCATCCCATCTTGTAGATCTTCTCGTTCTGGTTCCAACGAGCTATTACACTAAGGGGTTTCGTCAAGTATTCCTCTCGAAATGCCACGTTAAGCGTAATTAGTTGAGTTAGGCCCAAAAATAACCTTGTTTCTCGAAAGTTGTCAGAATGCAACAGAACGAAAGACAAGTTGTGCAGATGATGGAATATGCCAAGCAAATGCCATCGGATCCCATACAAACTCCTCAAAACCTGCACCTATGACCTGTTTGCCTCCAACCCTGAAAGTCCATCCATAAGAAACACCAGAAAAAGGAACATCACACCATTTGTTCCATCATTAATCACATGGCAATTATTGATTGAAGGATGGACCTGTCTGTAGAAATTTCTTAATCTTATATCTTATGCAGAAATTATTACTGTTAATCCAGTTAAGCTCCTCCTACTTAGATAAGTTATCAACTGAATAAATTCAAGTTAACATCAAAGCAAAACACATAACAGATCTCTACCAATTCAGATCTAGAATAGGCACATGCACACATTCACAAAGTGACATAGTTATTTCTGGACAAATAGTCCTCAGAAAAACCCAATGCGGGGAAACCGGTCTCTGGCTGCTGGAGGGTTCTATTATTAAGAATATTTTTGAATACACAAATCTGGGTTCCAGATCTGGAAAACTCGACAGAGATAATACTAGATCTACAGCTCACTGGCTGATCTAGGGCCAAAATAATGACTGATCCACAACCTCAAACGAGATGTACAGAACTCAGCCAAGATTAGGGCCTAGAAACCCTAGCGCTGCCCCTGAAAGGTCCTGCGTCAGCCTCTGAAGCCCCTAAATGCCTCTGCATCAGCCTTGGAAGTCCTCCAAATCCTCAGCATTGCTCTGGAAGGGACTACATTACCCCAGACTAGGTGACGGAGTCACTACGCTGCCCCTGAAGGGTCTCTGCGTAACCCCTGGGGGTCTCCTGAAAATTACGTTGTCCTTGCTGCTGCTACTGCTGCTGCCTTCCTCTGTGTTGTCCTTGAGTTGATCTTTGCCTCTTGTGTATTCTAGACCTCAAGATCAGATCATCCCCTTGGTCTAAATTCCCCTCTCTGTCACTGAAACACTTCTGAGTATTCTTAGCAACCCTGCCCTATAATCTCACCTTAGCTTCAGTGCTCTGCCTCTGTGTATCTTTACAAATGACCCCAAGCCTTTCCTTTATACTTTTCTCGTTGACAAATCAACGGCCATGATCAGATCTTGAATCAATGGCTAAGATTAAAAGAAAGCTTAATCCATGTGACTTAAGACAATTTCATCACATGTTTAATTAAATTCACTTTAATTATTTAAGTTCCCTAAGTTTTAATTTAGGAAATACACTTAAAATAATTAATTAATTTAATATCTCCTAAACCAGATGAAATTACCCAAATCCATTTCTGGGTCTTGTAGATCAGGTGTACTCTAGTCCTTCCTCAAAATTTGGGACCTAGAGCACAACTGATGCTACCCCAAATACACAAAATCTCAACACTCCCTCTTAGCATCAAGGGCGTGCTCTAGCAATACATCACACTATGCATTACATGACTTTGAGTATTGGTTCTGTGTTGTTGAAGCTTGGCCTCCTGCCACTCAACTCTGAACCGTTGTTGCCATTCTGTGTTGCTGCTCATGACTCTACCACTGCCACTGCAACTTCTGTACTGCAGCTCCCTCTCAATATGCTACATCTGTGCTACTCATAGCACTGCCACTGCTGATCTGCTGCACTGCAACTTCAGTTGTTGAGAGAAACAACTGAATCTCCTGCCCAATCTTTGACAAACAAGTCTGATGGACAACATCCTTATCACTGAAGCTCCATAGGCTACAGATTTGTGCTAGCATCTAAAGAACGATGCACAGCTACAGCTCTACCTGTGTAATCAAACTCGCTCTGCACTACTGAAGTCACATCAGCTCCTTGTGTTGAAATCTATCACACTGTTGTTGCACTGCGTTGTCCCTCTGAAGCCTTATGCGCTGCTGTCGCACTGCGCTGTCCCTCTAAAGCCTTCTGCGTTGCTGCAGCTCTGCACTGCGCTGCTGAAGTCACATCAGCCTCTGCGTTGCTACTGCTTCTACGTTGTTGCTGCTTTGCTCTGCACTGCTCCTCCCAGCTTTCAGATCTGCCTCTGCTTCTACCTCATCTATGATCTATGCACCCACTGCTCCACTTGTCCCACTATTGTCTTAAGGTTGTCGTAGCTCGCTTGTGATCCAAGAGATGAGCTGCTCAAGGATCCCGCCTTTCTTCCATGTAGCTCCTCTACATGTCCATGTCACCCCACCTCCATGGTTCATGAGCACTCATGGCTGCATCATCTCCTGACCCATCATCTGCCACATCTGCTTTGGAAAAAGATGCTTCCTTGTCCCTTTCCTTCTCCAGACAATAGCTGGAAAAATGTC
Organism: Pinus albicaulis; assembly: GCA_034641835.2. NCBI lineage: Eukaryota > Viridiplantae > Streptophyta > Pinopsida > Pinales > Pinaceae > Pinus > Pinus albicaulis. Next base: position 997,424,165 of record CM076569.1, on the reverse strand, counting down.
CCATTTCCCCACACTGGAAGCACTTGATCTTTGAAAGATCCTTCTTCTTCTTTCGCTGCTTCTTCGATGCCAAGGCTACATCTTCCTCATCTTCCTTCTTCACTTTTCTCAATCCTGGGTTGTGTTGCTTCTTGGTGAATCTACGGAGTTCTTCTTGACGCAGAATTGACCACAAGTTGTCCCAATCTGGGAGGTCCGCTCTGCCCAAGATACTTTGGACAAAGGTTTCCCACTCATCCATGACTGCATTGAGGGCAGTTCTGACTATCATAGCATCATCCACCGTTACACCCGTTGCAATCAGCTGATCTCTGATTGACTGCAGTCTGAAGAGGAAGTGTTCCATGTCTTCTCCCTTGGTCATCATGAATGACCTCATTTGGGTCTCCAACAGCATTTTTCTTTGACAAACTTTCCCTCATATAGGGAAGTCAAGGCCTTCCACATCTCGTTAGTTGTCTTCTTCTCAGCTATGTGTGGTTGTTATGAACCTAAATCATAACTTAGGTGATAAATATAGTCATTAATAGAATAAATAGAAATAAATGTAATTATTAAATAATCAGTTAGGACTATGTTAAATAGTCATTAGGTTAATGAAGAGGCATGTCTAAAAGACATGCCCATTCGTGAAAAGGTACCTGCATAGGTATAAAAGCAGGACCTCATTGTACTCATTCAATCGTCTTATATCATATCAATAAAATATTATTATTATAAATACATCTTGTGTATTTTTATAGTTAAAGCTGCTTTTGCTATTAAGTCTACAAATCTACAAATCTTGCTGCTACAGTAACCAATTCTACAACTTTCGCTGCTACAGTGGTATCGGAGCTATATTCAGAGCCATATTGAGGACAAGTTGAAGCAATGGCACATAACATTGTTTTACAAGCCTACGAACGTAGTTTACAAGCCTATGGACATAAACTACCACACTATGTGTCATTACGTGAAGATCCCAAAATAATTGAGCAGATTAGAAAAGTTCAACAAAAGCTTCAGCAATTAGAGAGTTCTTGGGCAAAAGTCACAAATGGTTGTAAAAAAATTTATGCAGATCTTAAAAAAATTTCTCGTAATAGAGAAGAAAATCATGACAAACAAAAAGATGAAAAATGCGGTAATAATGAGAAAGCAGTTAGTTATGCAAAGGGAAAATCAAGTAGAACATCCATGGTAAAGTCAACTAAATATATCCCCCCACCAATGTGTAATAAAGGAAAACAACAACTAATATTGAAAGTAAAAGAAGAAGGAAATGTTGGAAATGTGGAGATAAATATTTCACGGGACAAGGACATATATATGCCTTTTATACGAAAATCGAAATTGCCATGGTTCCAATAAAAGAAAGATATTGAAAAAAATATTTATGATAATGATCCAAATAAAAATGATGTGGATGAGGACAGCAAGCAAGAAAATGAGGGGGGTTCGGGAAAATGGGCAAGAAAGAGAAGATACAATTAAGGTGGAAAACGGGGTGTGTCCTTGCAATTTGGGAAGCGAGGATCAAGTGAAAAGTTAACTTCCGGAAACGGAAATTTGCAAGCTATATACATTTGAAGGTCATAGGCACATGTCTGGCTACTGTCTGTCCTCTCCTCTAAAAGTGAATTTCGAGTTCATTTTCTCCAGGGATGTAAAAGGGAAAATTAAAGCCTGGTTGTATGGTCCCCCAACATGTAAAATTGACTATGATACTCCTAGCCATGGGTTTACTACAAGGGCTTATAGTGCTAAGGGATCACGGCTTTTCACAAGTGGTACAAACAAAAAGACAAGAGAATCTTACTTAGTTGAGGAAGGAGAAGGATTGGAAGAGCGACCAAAAGTGGAACCTGTAAGTATCCCATGGGGATTCCTTGGTGCAGCACAGTCCGGATAATTAGTTTTTACGGAAGCGACCATGTGAAGCAATAGATTTTCTTACACCAATGGTTGTGTAGAAGATATTACGATGGTTTGAGACTTCTGCCGCTTCTTGGGAAAACCGCTACGTACGTAGCCTTTCTCCCACAGCAGAAATTTGAAAAGGCTATTGAGTACACTAAAGGTGATGTGACACTCTTGACAGAGACACATTATGCTCTTTCCCTTTTTGAACAAATGCAACAATCTGGAATTATGCCAAACGATGTCACTTTCATTGGTGTTCTTAGTGCATGTAGCCATGCAGGCCTAGTGGATGAAGGTCGTCACTTCTTCGATGCTTTGTTTCAAGATCATGGTGTCATGCAAAAATTGAAGCATTATACCTGTATGGTTGACCTTCTTTGTTGTGCTGGAAAACTTGAAGAAACAAAACAAGGTGAAGCAGTGAATGTGGTTGAACCTTCCTGTCAGGACAGCAGGCCAATGGTGACAGGAAAACCAATTCATATACCTGAAAAGCATATTTCTAGCACAACTTCTCCAAATGCCCTTTTAGCACCATCTGTTTTTGTAGTTAATGGTAAGGCTGTTCATGCGATGCACACAATGGGTTTGTTCCCCGCAATGTATACTCCAGAAAGATTGCCAGATGATATGCAATCGGGTAGTAAGATTGTGAATATAGGACCTGTAAATCAACCTCCAGAAATAGTTTCAAAGATTGACAGAAAGGTCGAAAAGGTTTTTTTACTTTAACTCGGTTTTAAGAAAAAAAATCAGCTTGCGCAAGGGATGAGTTTATTCGGACGATTAAAGGTTTTGAAACTACAGGCCTGCCTTGTCCCCTTCATTAATTGTAGGGTTTGTCCAGCGGTTAAAATCTCGTGTGTTTCGCAGCAGAGAATCGATTGGGGGACAATGGCAATTGGAGTTTGGCTGCAGAAACTCATGGTCTGGGTGAGTAAGGCCTCTTGGGGTTTCTCTCGGAAGTTAATGGGAATGTTTCAGCCTTTTATATTAAACACTCTAAAGAGGTTGCTGTGTCGCTCCTCCCCAGAAGCTACTCAGTATCACAAGTACCAAAAAACTATGGAGTTCATACGAATGCCCGGAGAAATGGCGCAGAATTTGTGGATAGCCAATAAAACGGCTTTTAAAATGACACAGCGTAAAATGGAGAAAGGCATTGCAAATGGTAGAGCGGTTGTTCAAGGCGATCGAATTAATAAAAGCAGCTTTGCATCATCACGAGTGAAGAATGAAGACCGAAAGATCCACGGATCCCACAATGTGCTTCATATATTTTCTTGATTCAGTTTGAAAGAATTGCGGCAAGGAATCGTGTAATCAGATGGATTTTCGACCATTCCTCTGTGACGGCTGTAACAAATTCTTCTACGCGGAGCACCAGTCATACAGAAATTACAGGTGCCCAAACGAAATTATCTGCGACCGCGTGGTTCACGTCTGTCCCACCTGTTCATCAAGTCGGGCAACTGTAATGCGAAGAATACAATTAAGAACCCCTAGTCTTGCCCAGTTAAACGCTGTAAAAATACTTCACGATGATCTTAAAGTGTTCAGAAATTTCTCTAAAGAAGTCTACAGTCCGATCGCAGAACTGATTACATTGGAAGACTTCAGGGAGAACGAGCAGCTTAAACATTATAGGGATACACACACTCAATGATTTACAGTGTTTCAAGAAATGGGCTCAACTCATTCGCTTTGCAAAAACCCTCAACCTATTCTCGATGTCATAGCATTGTTTGTTGATCACGCCGGTGGAATATCAAATGGAGCCCTAACTCCATCTCCGGTAGATAATTTTCATATGGGGACGATTCAAAAAATGGCGTCCTATCGTCCCAGTTCTATGACGGCTAGATTTCAACCTCAAGTTGGTCCTGCTACACGTAGTCCTGCAGGATGGTTGGCAAATCCTGGCACTTCTGTACAACGTGCTACACAAGCTTCTGATTCGACTTCTCTCATGCCACGTCTAAATGCAGGCCAGGACTTATTGCAGATAGAATTCGATATTTGGTTGTCTTAGTGCCGCATCCATCGCCCAATTTCATGTGGCATTATAATATCAAACACGACTGATACTATGAAAAGACCAAAAGCAGCACGTTGCCTGAGACCAACAACCAACTCTGGGATTATTTCGATGAAGTTTCATCTGTTAGGCCATTTGTTCGACTCTCGGGCACAGCTTTCATGACCGGCCTGCGTTAGAGAAGGGCTGAAAGTCACGGTACATCCCAGCAAAATCTACGTCTGTCATGATATCTTCATAGCTTATTGATCTGCGCTGCATTCACGAGCAGTTTTCAAAGGTGCTTCAGATGTCCGTCAATCTGCTGGCTGGAGGGCTTACAGCAATGGCGTATCAAGGTTCGAGCAGACATGTCAAATCGGCATAACTTTTCCAAGCTTGATTCGATTATTAATAATTACATGTGTATATATATAATATTACGGTTGTATATATATATATATATATATATGTGTGACATAATATTATTAATATAATTATATAATGAATTTAATATAATTATATAATAATATTAATTAAATATATATATATATATATATATATATATATATATATATATATATATATTAAAAATAAATAAATAAATAAATGGTAACAAGAACATGGAGTTCAAAGAGAAAGTATTAGAGAGAATTCTACAAGGAAGGTACCATTGAATGACATACCTCGCAGATAATCCCAAGTAAAGGAAATTGTCAAAAGTTAAGCTTTGAGGACAAAGCTTCTCGAGAAGGAGGCAATGTTATGAACCTAATTCATAACTTAGGTGATAAATATAGTCATTAATAGAATAAATAGAAATAAATGTAATTATTAAATAATCAGTTAGGATTATGTTAAATAGTCATTAGGTTAATGAAAAGGCATGTCTAAAAGACATGCCCATTCGTGAAAAGGTACCTGCATAGGTATAAAAGCAGGACCTCATTGTACTCATTCAATCGTCTTATATCATATCAATAAAATATTATTATTATAAATACATCTTGTGTATTTTTATAGTTAAAGCTGCTTTTGCTATTAAGTCTACAAATCTTGCTGCTACAGTAACCAAGTCTACAACTTCCGCTGCTACAGTGGTACATTATGGTCCTTGATAATATCCATAATCAGCTGCTTGGCATCCCCAGCAGTTTCCTTATGCTTCCGAAGGAGATCCGCATCTGTCGGTGTGGCCAGAGTCTGCTCTGCATGGTCTCTTAGATTATATGCCTCAAGGACAATCAGGATCCTTGCCTTCCAAGCTGAAAAGTTGGAAAGGCCATCCAGCCTATCCTAATCACGTAGTCCATGAGGAGCCATCTGCTCAGAATGTGTCAGAACTTCCTTTTCTCTTTGCTAGAGAAATGATCTAAGGCCCTTGGTGAAATAGGTGCCTTCTGCTCCCTCTGACAACTGATTTCCCTCCTTGGAAATCTACCAAATCAACTATGATTCAACTTCTAATTTGATCCTCTAATCAAACTCCAAGTTTCCTTTGGCAAGAAACTCTCTAAGAAGTTGATCTCCTCCCAATCTTTGCCACTTGTGCTAAGGCTAAGACTCTGAAAACTTCAAAATTTTAACCCCACCAGCGCTTCTGAATTTCTGCAGCTTTTCTGCAGTCTTTTCTGGATCTGATAGATTCATATATGAATCACACTAGCTGGCTTCAGACCAAACCAGTGTTGTTTCTGAGCTGTCTCTGCGCAGTAATTGCGTGGGCTTGCTAGGACACAGCGCTGGACAGTGTCACCCTTCCCTCTGCGTGAATCTGCTCCTGAAAACTGTGTTGTCCCTTCAGATCTGCGTTTCTACTGCTTTTCCAGCTGCTTTCTGCAGCTAGAACCTTCAGTGTCTTCAGAGGATGTCCCTCCTAGATCTGCAATTGCTCCGATACCATGTAGAAAAATCTGAATCTTATATCTTATGCAGAAATTATTACTGTTAATCCGGTTAAGCTCCTCCTACTTAGATAAGTTATCAACTGAATAAATTCAAGTTAACATCGAAGCAAAACACATAACAGATCTCTACTAATTCAGATCTAGAATAAGCACATGCACACATTGACAAAGTGACAGTTATTTCTGGACAAATAATCCCTGGAAAAACCCAATGCGGAAAAATCGATCTCTGGCTGTTTGAGGATTCTATTATTAAAAATATTTCTGAATACACAAATCCGGGTTCCATTTCTGGAAAACCTGACAGAGATAATACTAGATCTACAGTTCACTGGCTGATCTATGGCAAAAATAATGACTGGTCCACACCCTCAAAGGGGATTTACAGAACTCAGCCAAGATTAGGGCCTAGAAACCCCAGCGTTGCCCCTGAAAGGCCCTGCGTCAGCCTCTGAAGCCCTTGAAAGCCTCTGCGTCAACCTTGGAAGTCCTCCAAATCCTTAGCGTTGTTCCGAAAGGGACTGCGTTACCCCAGACTGGGTGACGCAGTCACTACGCTGCCCCTGAAGGGTCTCTGCATAACCCCTTGGGGTTTCCTGAAATTACGGTGTCCTTGCTACTGCTGTTGTTGTTGCCTTCCTCTGCATTGTCCTTGAGCTGATCTCTGCTTCTTGTGTATTCTAGACCTCGGGATCAGATCATCCCCTTGGTCTAAATTCCCCTCTCTGCAGCTGAAACACTTCTGAGTATTCTTAGCAAACCCTGCCCTAGAATCTCAGCTTAGCTTCAGTGCTCTGCCTTTGTGTCTTTACAAATGACCCTAAGCCTTTCCTTTATATTTTTCTCGTTGACAAATCAACAGCCATGACTAGATCTTGAATCAATGGCTAAGACTAAAAGAAAGCTTCATTCGTGTGACTTAAGACAATTTCTTCCCTAAGTTTTAACTCTCCTAAACCAGTACATCTCCTAAACCAGAGTAGAAATTTCCCAAATCCATTTCTAGGTCTTGTAGATCAGGTGTACTCTAGTTCTTCCTCAAAATTTGGGACCTAGAGCACAACTGATGCTACCCCAAATACACAAAATCTCAACATTGTCTTTCCCGTTATGGTTTGGGAACACATAATAGGTTCGTCTATTAACCACTCCTACCTAGGGAGGTAACACTACTACGAGATCAAAGCCCCAAATTGTGTGTTATTGGAAAGTGGTTTTCTTTATGCGCTAGGAAACTTAAATGGGGCCCAGGTCCACTAGAGGAGCATTATGACACCCTATAGGTGAAGCGTTGAGAGTCGTGGGACTCCTATCACTTGCAAAGCATCAAACCATTCCATGGGCACCTTCAGCACCACAGCAATTTGCGCTTTGCCCCACATTATTCATGAGATGATGGACTTGGACCAGTGTGCCCCAGCCGGCTTAGCAGTGATCACATGCTTTGGCAACGGATCTTGCGGCTCGAATAAGGTTTGTCTCACCCCTGAGACATGGCAGGGCTAGCACCACTCTCTAATCCCTCAACGTTGGAGTAGAACCAGCCTATTTTATCACCAGCATACCCATGAGACCCATTTTGTGCCCCAAACACAAAACTAAGGTCCACTAGATGATTTGCATGAAGATTTAGGGGCCAACCCCTAGATCCATATTTTTGGAGCCCTCTACACACGACTTGGCACTAGAGGAGCCTAACACAAGCCCTAGAAGGGCCTACGCATGCATGACGTCAGCATTTCGGCCTTTGTTGTGGGTTATTTCTTATGTTTTACATTGGTTGAGATTTGCTTGTAACCTCACCTAATTTTTCCCATCATTTCACAGCTTGGAGGAGCTTTTAGGCTGACTTAGAGATCATTAGACATGTATAAATAAGAGAGAGGTCATTTCACTCTATCATCATCATCACACTTGCAATTCCATCTCTTAGAGCATTTTCGCAATTTCTCCTTCTTGGCTAGTGGAGATTTATTAGATGCATTTCAATATTTAGAAGTTATTTGCTATTGTCTTTGGAGCTACTTCTTTGGATAATGGATGGATATACTACATGTTGTCTTGTAAGTGCTTATTTTTTAATATTCTCAATCTTGAAATTGTCTAATGTATGAAATTATTGCTTGTAGGATATGTTATTTTGTGCCCTAAAATCGGTCCTTTAATGTAATGTCCCCATTTTTACTTTCCTCCATAGTACAGCCAGGGTGGATTTCTAGGCAGAGAATGGTCAGGTCATTGGAGTAGGTTCATGTCATCAGGGGTTCTGGGGGAGATTTGAGGAGTTTTTACGGGATCTGATAGAATTCGCTTGGCATATTTCATCATCGGCACAATTTTTCTTCGTTCTATCGCATTCCGACAACTTTCAAAAATTAGCATTATTATGGGTCCTAACTTAATTAATTATGCTCGAGGTGGCATTCCGAGAAGATTATTTGATGGAACACCCCAGTGTAATAGCTCATTGGAACCGGAATGAGAAGATCTACAAGATGGGATGCAGAGAAGTGACTTATAGTGGCTGGAGAGAGTATGGTGAGCGATTTACCATTTTTCTTAATTAAAAATGACTTCAAGTAGTCATTTAATTAAGGAAAATTAATTAATTGGAAAAAAAGGCCCAAAAATGACCTAAGTGAAATTAATTAAATTGAAAAGTCACTTAAGGTAAATTCAATGGAGGAGCTTCTAGAATAATAATAAAATAATAAAAGAAGATGCTTCTAGAGGCTTAGAGATCTATCCATCAAATCTATAAAAGAGGAAGAGGAGGTCATTAGGGGACATCTTGGATTTGATCATTGTCTTATGTGAGAGGTTTGAGAACTTGCTTCTCTACTTCAGCAGTACCCTCAGATGATTCAATGAGAGTGGACGAGCACCCATCTCTTCCCTTGCTGGATCCATTTAGGATTCACAGGTTGCAATTTATTGATTTTCAGTTTGTTTTGGAGACCAGTTGCGGCATTATTGTCGATCTATTTGGGGCCATTACCTCAACCATTTCCAGTTTGTTGTGCCAGCATTTTCTATATTAATAAAATAAGGTTGAGATCTTATGCGTGTTTATATTTTCTATTATTCAATTATAGATTCTATTTTCCATTTTTTCGTAAATATTGTGGTTTATGTTGTGAAAATTGTTTATGGTGTTCACCGCTTAAATTTTTGAAGATATTTTACTTGGCAATCTTCTGTTTATGAATGGAAATTTTATCTAAAGTTTTTCTCAGTTAAAATTTCAAAAGCGTTCCAAATTTTTGGCATTTGGTGCATTACATTTTAAGACTAGGGCGAAAATCTAGGGCTTGCAACGAAAATTTAGGGAGGAGGCTTTTTGGTGATTTGAGAGCCTAAACATCAAGCTTAGGGTCTAGGCAACATTTTCTCCAAGTTTGGTTGGCATCCACTCAAATTTCATCCATAAAATCTCTTGCCTTAGGTGTTTCTCCAAGAGGGAAACCCTAGTTCTTTTCCCCTCAACTTGAGGACTTTCTTGAAGGTTGTGAGCTTAGTACTAGTTGAATTAGATCATAGGATGCCTTTTGTCCCAAGCCTTGACCTCATGAATACATATCACCATTGAAAATCTCAAAAACCTAGGTCTTGAGCCTCGTTTTCTAGGACTTCTCTTTGAGAGCTTTTTGCTTCTTTGAAGCCTTGAACCATTATTGAGCCTCTCTCTCGAATGAGTTCTAGCTTGATCACTTTGTGCCCTACACCTAGCATATCTATTCTTAGTGATCTCCTTTCTACCGGGACCCCTCCCATCGATGAAAGTCCGTAAAGAGCAAGGGACCTTGGCTGGGGTGATAGTGGGCCATTGTCCCATTGTTAGCACTTAGTCTAGCCATTAGTCTTGTAGTGTTTCCCTCTCCAACACCTATTAGATTTTGTGGTAACACAACCCATATTGAGTGAGCATTCATTGCACTAATTTCCACGTTTTTCCAGCAGTTCAGAGTGATTAATGCATGTTTATAGCTTGCAATGCACTGTTATTTTAGAATAAAGTGAATTTTCCCATTTAATTTGCATCGCTTTTGGTACACTTTAGCTTGTTCGTTTATGTAATATTCCTAATTAGCCATTATGCTAATTAGAAATATTAAAGTTTTGATAATTTTGCATTTCCTAATGTTAGCCAAAAATAATGTGGGTTGGGGACCCACAAATTAGATTAAGGCAAACCATAGTCTTTTCCTATAGTAGAGAGGCAAATATTGTGGCTTTGGTGACGGCTCGATGAGCCAATGAGAAAGTACTACACCATCCATGAAGGCAGTGCTACGGTTGGTCGAAGGGAGGCAACACAGGAGTGGCTAGAGGAGGGGCAGCGCAGCTCTTGGTGGGACCCAAGAGGAACATTGGGCCTTTGGGGACAAAAAGGAAGAGGCAGCTCATTTTGCTCATTCATCTATCATCTATTGAACTTGTCTTTTGACAGAGCACGCTTGAGCAAGTGTCAAGTCTGTCATTGTTGTTTAGCAACCAAGTGTTCTGAGCGAGAACCTCAACCTCTACTTCAGGGGACTTTGAGTGCCTGCCTAAGGGAGGAGATCTTACTATTTCGAGCAAGTGGGGAGTTGTGTTATTCATCCGCAGCATGACTATCTTCATAGACAACACAGAGCAGTCCCAGCAGCGCAGTCACTACGCAGTAGTGAGAGGGAGATCATCCGGGTGCTGAGGAGTGCCGATAATTTTGAGTTGGGAATTGGTGGGGAGGCTGAGAGCTTCCTAACAAGGTTATCACGCACAATTTGGGAGCGGTCTAGAGCAGAATTTCCAAGAGCACAGATTTACCCAACAACACAAATTTACCCTATTAGGAATATTACAGTGGTATCAAAGCTCATAGACTTGGCTCAGCCTGTGGAGCAGCGCAGTCTATGACACTGGAGAACAAATAGAACTTAACTTACCGGAGGCAAAGATACAAGAGCAGGGAAAGGGAGCTTGAAATCACTCCAGATTCAGTTATAGTGTTCCGAAGGTCGTAGAGGAGAAGATGGGGGACGCTGAAGATGGAAGGAAAAAGGAGGAGGAATTTCTCAACTTCTACTAAAGTCAGTACAGGACCTCTCCAAGAGGATTGAGGAGATGGATCAACGGATTAGCAATAGCAGCAAGGGGAAGGGAGTACAAGGGGATTTCCAGATTAGAGAAGGGTCATGCACTTCGCAGCACTAGGCAGCACCACACACAACCATATCGGTCGTATATCCCAATGTTCCTAGCTTCAGGGATAGGAGATCAGTAGGAGCCGGAAGAGGCTCACTACGGAGGAGATTATTTCATAGAATATCAGTCTTATGGCCCGGAGTTCGGGAGGGCCATCACATTCAAAGATTTCTGCCAGTTGAAGACCCGCAACAAACCCCGAAGCCAGTTTGGAGGAGGCTACAAGCAGGGTAGTGATTTACAGCGTACTGTGGGAAGGTTGTTCCTCCCAGCTTTTAATGGCTCTTCTAAGATCTCAGCGAAAGCATGGGTGGAGAAGCTAGATGTCTATTTCCTATTGAACCAAATGACCGAGACAGAGGCTATCAAGGTTGCCACGCTGCATCTTGAGGGAGAAGCCCACGATTGGTGGTTCCATGGGCTAATTACGATGGGTTACGTAGGAGTGACAGCGTATGATGAGTTTACTCAGAGGGTGTTGGAGAGATTTGACAGGAAGGATCCAGAAGAGTAATTTGGGGAGCTAACTACATGTACTTGTCTTCAAGATAACCTACAAGATAGACATTGCTTGAGAATGTCTTGAGCCTCAGGCCAATGTGTTACAGGTTTCCATACAAAAGTTTCCCACCAATAGAGACTCAGAGAGCATTTCATACGAATTGAAGTGTAGTAAGGGTATCTTTTCCCAATCTCCAAACTATCTTTCCAGCATAATTCAAAATAGAATTTTGCAATGAAAGTAACAACTTAAAGCCAAATTATATACTTAGAAGTACACCAATTTGAAAACCTCCTCTTTGCTTCACATGTTAATATTATTTGTGCTTTGTGCATTTTACTTCCACATTGAATAGATGGCACTTAGTAAATTATATGGGCATACCCGAGGAAAAAAAATATTATATGGGTATACACAGGTTTTGTAATATTCCCAATTAGCTTTGCTAATTGGAATATTGCATTTTTGTGTTATTTTGCTGCTTTAGATAGGAATAATAAATAAAGTGAGAAATAAGAGGGGTCACCTCACTTTAGCCACCTCACTTTATAATAAAGTGTTCTTTTTCCTCGTAGCTTGACGTTGTAACTTAGAGAGGGGGCCTTGGGGGTCCACGTGGGTGATGGAGGAGACATAAAGTTAACCCAAGGTAAACTGCGCAGATCCAGGGTGAGTGAGTTTGGAGGGAGATTGGTGCTATAAAAGGAGAGGCTCTCACCTCATTTGATGTCCATGATTTTGATATTTCTTATTGGTAGCTAGACTTTGTATGCCTTGGCTTACGCATGGATTGTTTGATGAATTTCATGACCTTGTGGTGCCACAGTGGTCAGGAATCTCGCCATAGCCTCGGGGACTTAGGTCACACCGCCCTGTTGGGTTTTACGCGTTTCACCCTTAGCTTGGGGACTTCGAGTGCCCGCCCTAGTAAGGTTTTGGTGGCAAAACGTGACATTACGAGGCACATCGAGGAGGAGAAAAGCCCTCTTGTGGGCAGGCAAAGGAAAAGGAGGGGCAGATCTTTGAAGAGAAGGACGGGTTGTTTTATACGAAGAGAGGCCATTTGTCCCTTACTTTGAGAGAAGTAGGACGACGGCCAAGAGGAGCTGTGATTCCGGGCCGCGAAACATTTGTTTGAGAGGGGCCGAGAAGGACCAGTCAGCCCCGGGTGGGGGCCCGGCTCCATTCTTGGAGGTGAGGGTTGCAGATCTGAAGGTTTCTTGTCAGATCTAGCTTGGTGAAGTATAGATCTTACAGATCTAGTCCTGTATGTTGCAGATCTAGCCTTGTATATTGCAGATCTGAGAGTTTCTTGCAGATCTCGCTTGGTGAAGGATAGATCTTACGGATCTAAGTCTGTATGTTGCGAGATCTAGCCTTATATGTTGGAATCTGGGGGGTTTTGCAGAATTCAGGATCAGAAACCCGAGGTGTGAGACCAGAGGAGATGATGGCAGCTAGTCGGATACGAAGAAACACAGGATCAGCTGAAAGCGTAGATACGGGAATGGATTCCGAGATCACAACGCATAGATGCGAGAGGTTAGCGAAGCAGTTGGGTTTGGAGGGTGGTCAGAGGAAAGGAGGGCGCCGAGTTGTGATGGGAGGCTTCAGATCCATCAGGTGGGACGCAGATCTGAGGAGCAGATCATTGTGAGGAGTGCTTAACAGCGTTTTCCAGGATCCTGTAGCAGCTTCATCTGTCTGGAGAATTGAGGGCTTGGTGCTTTATCTGTTTCTGCGCTGTCACTGGCAGAGACAGCGTTTTCCATTTGAGAGGGTTTGCAGACTTCAGCCCCAGCGCAGTTCATCTTCAGCTTGCAGAGCATCCAGGACGCTGTCCTTGTTGCAGCCACTTTTATGTTGAGAGGGTCTCCACCTGCCTAGGGCAGGGATAGGTGCACTTACTCTGATTTATTGTACTCCTCTCTATGTACTTTCTGATTAATAAAATGGCTCAGATTTTGGTGTTACATGTGTCATGATTCAGTGATCTGGTTCAGTTTATATCTGTATTAGTGCATTCCTGTTTATTACTGGTTATTTCCCTTTGGGGATATTACAGTGGTATCAGAGCTCTGATCTGGCTCAGCCTGTGGTGCTAGCACTCTATGGCACCTAGGGGTCACCCCACTCTCCTTGGGGGAGGTGATTTTGATTCAGAAGACGAACGGAGGAATCCAATGGAAGCTATGTTGGCAAGATTGGCTGAGAAGTTGAGTGAGAAGATGGATGCAAAGATGGATGCATTCATGCAGGAGGTAACCAGGAAGGTTGCAGGGGTAACACAGAAAGAACCCCCTAGGGTCTTTCAGGTAGGGGAAGGATCGAGAACATCCAGTTACATACCAGATGCTATACCCGTTGTGACAGCGCAGAAGACCGATTCCATGGACACGCGACCTACCATGCCTACTTTCCCGGTAGAGGAAGTGGAGCAAACGGCATCAAGAGATGAGGGTCCCGATCTTCATGCAGTTTGGTTTGCCGATTGGCGTAGTTTGGGGCCGGAATTCATGGAGGCTCTCCCTTTCAATCAATATCTGCAGTACCGAGGCGGCAGTAAGCCTCATGATCGAAATAAGGGACGGGGTTCCCACCGTGACAGTAACCGTGCAGCCAGCAAATTTCATTTGCAGATGTTTGATGGGTCTCCAAAGACCACAGCCAGGTCTTGGGTGGAAAAACTAGACCTCTATTTTCAGCTTAACCAGATGCCGGAGAAGGAGGCCATTAAGATGGCTGCATTACATCTAGAGGGTGAGGCCCAGAACTGGTGGTTTCATGGGTTGACCACACTGGGGCATTCCACGGTGACTACATATGCTGAGTTCACCAGGAGGGTGGTGAAACGTTTTGATCAGAAGGACCCAGATCAGCCTTTCCTCGAGCTGACCAAGCTCAAACAGACAGGTAGTGCAGAGGCATACATCTCTGACTTTTTGAGGGTTTCAGTGATGGTACCTGACATATCAGCAGCTCGGTTGGTCACGATGTTTTTGGACGGGCTGTCAGAGCCACTTCGTGGTCTAGTCCGGTCAAACAAACCGGCTACACTTCAGGATGCTATCAGCAGGGCCCGTGACCTACAGGATGTGTTGCCCAGGACTCGGCCACCTTATCCCCAGAGACAGGCTTTCCAGCCTAAGGGTAAGGACACGAGGGTTCCGCCTCCCAGGGCGAATCCCGGACGAGGACAGTATGATGATGAGGCTAGGAGAGAGCTGAGACGGAAGCGATTGTGCTTCACCTGCCAGGAGCCGTGGGCACCGGGACACAAATGCACCGCCGGTAAGGCACATTTCATAGAGGTCTTCTCCGAGGGCAGCGGAGAAGAGGATGAGTTGGAGGATGAGGAGGCAGGAGAGTGTTATGCCGCGCAGAGTGCCTTACCACCTCCACCACCAGATGCGGGAGAGGCATCATTTGCCCCTACTGGGGGAGCTCTAGCAGCATTGCGAGGAGTCCCCAAGTATCTGACATTGCGCGTACGTGGGACAGTACGGGGTCAGCGTGTTTCAGTTCTAGTTGACAGTGGGGCCACCCACAATTTCATCGATGCCCAGATGGTAGCACGGAGAGGCATACCCACATAGAGCTTTGATGGGTTTTCAGTTCTGGTTCCAGGAGATCAGACCATGGCCTGTGCTCGATATGTACCTGAGTTATCAGTGACGATGGGCACCTATACGTTGACTGATCACTTCTTTGTGGTGGACATTCCGGATACCAATGTGATATTGGGAGTACAGTGGCTTATCACTCTGGGAAAGGTCACCACAGATTGGAAGGCCTTGGAAATGGAGTGGGATGATCCCAAGACAGGGAGGCATGAGAAGATCCGAGGTCAGAACACATATCCGCCCCAGACAGTATCGGCACACAGCATGGATGCGACATTCCGCCGGGGAGACATAGAGTGGGCAGTTGAGCTGCGGGCTTCAGAGATGGTAGAGACAGGCAGGGCGGTGCACCCTGATCTACAGACTCTTCTTGACAGATATGCAGTGGTATTTGGAGATATTCCACCGGGACAGCCACCAGATCGGGGGTTTGAGCACACGATAGAGTTGGAGCAGGGGATACAGGCAGTGATCACCACCCCTTATAGGCATCCTAAGGCCTACATGGATGAGATAGAGCGGGCCAGTCAGGAGCTGTTAGCCCTTGGGCACATTCGGCCCAGTACCAGTCCTTTCGCTTCTTCAGTAGTGTTGGTGAAGAAGAAGGACGGCACATTACGCATGTGCATTGATTACAGGGCACTGAACAAGAAGACGTTGAAGAACCGGTACCCCATTCCCAAGATCGATGAGTTGATGGACGAGTTGAGAGGAGCACGTTTCTTCTCGAAGATTGATTTGAGGTCCGGGTACCATCAGATACGCATGAGGGAACAGGACATTCCCAAACCTGCTTTCAGGTGTCATTATGGGCACTTTGAGTTTCTGGTCATGCCATTTGGACTGACCAATGCACTTGCCACTTTCCAGTCTTGCATGAACCATATCTTCAGGGAGCATCTGAGGAAGTTCGTGCTGGTCTTCTTTGATGATATTCTCATATACAGCAGGACTTGGGAGGAGCACCTCCAGCACATAGAGACAGTTTTGCGCATCCTGGAGGAGCAGCGGTTCTTTGCCAAACTCTCTAAGTGTGAGTTTGGTTTGACAGAGATGTTGTATTTGGGACACATCATAGGAGTGGACGGAGTGAGAGTCCATGACGAGAAGATCCGGGCTATCAGGGACTGGCCAGAGCCGCGGAATGTGACAGAACTTAGAGGGTTCATTGGTATCTGCACTTATTACAGAAAGTTCGTCAAGGGCTTCTCACAGCTTGCTGCACCCCTCACGGAGCTGACGAGGAAGGGGGCATTCAGTTGGACGGACACCGCACAGCGAGCTTTTGATAAGCTCAAAGAGGTGATGAGTAGTTGTCCGGTGTTGGCGTTGCCTGATTTCACTCAGCCCTTTATCCTAGAGTGCGATGCCTCGGGAGAAGGGATTGGAGCAGTTTTGATGCAGGAGGGTCACCCGATTGCATTCGAGAGCCGGAAACTCCTTCCACATGAGAGACTTTATCCTATCTATGATAAGGAGATGTTGGCCATTATGCATGCCTTATTAAAGACCAGAAGCGATGCTTGGTAGTGGCGATTTGAAGTGGAATAGATCCTTGTGCTTTGAAGTACTTTTGGAAGCAGCTTAGAGTTGCGGAGGCGACGAAGTGGATCGACCAGATCCGGGCGGAAACTTGACATGGAAGAGCATGTCCGGGAAGAGCAATGTGGTAACGGATGCCTTACTCGTGGACGACTGCATTATCCCTCTGTTGACTTGGACGGCGATTGGAAGGCTGCGAGCTGGTTGAGTATTCAGGACAATTTCATGCGAGAGGCTTCGGATGGAGCAGATGCGGATAGGGGAATGCGTGATCCCATTCCTGACTAGGATTATTAGGATCGGATCTTCTTGACTGAGGGATCTCAGCTCAAGGAGAAGATACTCCATGCCTCTCATGATTCACCATTGGCGGGCCATCAGGGGTTCACCAAGATGTACAGGGCCATCCGGGAGAGATTTGCATGGAAGGGCCTCAAGGAGGACGTACTCCGGCATGTCAGGGAGTGCGAGGTGTGCCAGCGGAACAAAGGGGAGATGAACCATCCTGCAGGGTTGTTACAGCCGCTTCCCATTCCTGAGGGGAAGTGGGAGAGTGTCTCGATGGACTTCATCACGGGTTTGCCCACAGTGCAGGGCAAGGACTGCATCTTCGTAGTAGTTGACCGGCTAACGAAGTATGCTCACTTCTTTTCCATTTCGGCACACTACACAGCAGCACAGGTGGCAGAATTGTTTTTCCGGGAGGTTTTCAGATTGCATGGTCTACCCAAGACCATTGTTAGTGACAGGGACAGCCGCTTTATGGGTGGATTTTGGCAGGAGCTCTTTCGATTGGTAGGGACTGAGTTGACACCGAGCACCAGCTATCATCACCAGACGGACGGGCAGACAGAGATAGTTAACAAGTGGCTGGAGGGCTACTTGCGTAACTACGTCAGTGGGCAGCAGCGAGCGTGGCTGAAATGGCTACATCTGGGCGAGTAGTGCTACAACACAACCCATCATATGTCTATCGGCATGACACCGTTTTATGCGTTGTATGGATATCATTCCTTGTCTTTTGTGGATGTGATGTTTGGGGTTAGCGGGGCTCCACGAGCCAAACTATGGATCCAAGAGAGCCAAGACATCCTTCGGACTCTCAAGGACAACATAGCCACCGCCCAAAATCAGCAGAAGTTATATGCAGACAGGGGCCGAGTGGAGCGACACTTTGAGGTAGGGGATTTGGTCTACTTGCGGTTACAGCCATACCGCCAGTCTTCACTCAAACAGAAGGGGGCAGAGAAGCTTAAGCCTCGTTTTTATGGACCATACAGGGTGAGTCGGAGGATCGGACAGGTTGCATATGAGTTGGAGTTGCCCCAAGGCAGCCGGATTCATAACATTTTCCATGTATCATGCCTGAAGAAGGCACTGGGCCAGCATGTGACAGTCACCGGGGAACTACCTCCGACAGATGATGAGGGGCACTTGGTATTACAACCAGAGGCCATTATTGACACCAGGGAGAGACAGTTGCGTAGCAGGAAGATCAGAGAGTTCCTGGTGAGATGGAAGAATCTGCCAGATGAGGATGCCACTTGGGAGGATGAGAAGATCTTGCAGCATCCCTCACTTCAGTTGCTTGAGGACAAGCAACGTTTTGCCGGGGGAAACTGTAATATTCCCAATTAGCTTTGCTAATTGGAATATTGCATTTTTGTGTTATTTTGCTGCTTTAGATAGTAATAATAAATAAAGTGAGAAATAAGAGGGGTCACCTCACTTTAGCCACCTCACTTTATAATAAAGTGTTCTTTTTCCTAGTAGCTTGACGTTGTAACTTAGAGAGGGGGCCTTGGGGGTCCACGTGGGTGATGGAGGAGACATAAAGTTAACCCAAGGTAAACTGCGCAGATCCAGGGTGAGTGAGTTTGGAGGAGATTGGTGCTATAAAAGGAGAGGCTCTCACCTCATTTGATCATCCATGATTTTGATATTCTTATTGATAGCTAGACTTTGTCTGCTTCAGCACGCCGGTTGTTTAGTCGGTCTGCAGCACTGCTTAGTGCACGAGTGTCTCCGATCGGAGATCTCACCCTTAGCCTCGGGGGACTTCGAGTGCCTGCCCTGGTAAGGTTTTTCTGGTTTCACCCTTAGCTTCGGGGGACTTCGAGTGCCCGCCCTAGTAAGGTTTGTCCAGCAAGGCGGCATTTGAAGCACATCGGGGAGGAGAAAAGCCCTCTTGTGAAGCACGCAGGCAAGAAGAAGGAGAACCGAATCTTTGAAGAGAAGAGTGTTGTTTTATACGAAGAGAGAATATTTGTCCCTTGCGGGGAGAGGGTAAGAATGGCTGTCCAAGAGGACGCGATTCCGAGGTAAATGAAGAAAGCAGTTGTTGAGGGGGCGAAGGGCCAGTCAAGCCCGAGTGAGAGGCAGCACATCCCATTCTTGGAGGTGAGGGTTGCGAGATCGAAGGTTCTTGTCGGATCTAGCTTGTGGAATGAATCTTACGAGGATCTAGTCTGTATGTTACGAGATCCTAGCCTTCTATATTACGAGATCGAAGTTTTCTTGCAGATCTAGCTTGATGAAGGATAGATCTCTTACGAGGATCATTCTGTCTTCTGAGATCTAGCCTTGTATGTTGCAGATCTGAGGGTTTTGCAGTAGATCCAGCTTGAGGAGTGACAGATCTGAGGAGATATTGACAGATCTAGTCCAGATCTGAAGGGGGAAACACCAGATCTAGCCCTAGAGGCTGTAGATCTGAGGAGATAGTTCCAGATCTAGCATAGATCTGAGGGTTTGGCAGCAGATTGGGTTTTGGAGGACGCAGATCAGGAAAGGGAGGACGCAGTTGTGATAGGAGGCTTCAGATCCATCAGGTGGGACGCAGATCTGAGGAGCAGATCATTGTGAGGAGTGCTTAACAGCGTTTTCCAGGATCCTGTAGCAGCTTTATCTGTCTGGAGAGTTGAGGGCTTGGTGCTTTATCTGTTTCTGCGCTGTCACTGGCAGAGACAGCGTTTTCCATTTGAGAGGGTTTGCAGACTTCAGCCCCAGCGCAGTTCATCTTCAGCTTGCAGAGCAGCCAGGACGCTGTCCTTGTTGCAGCCACTTTTCTGTTAAGAGGGTCTCCACCTGCCTAGGGCAGGGATAGGTGCACTTACTCTGATTTATTGTACTCCTCTCTATGTACTTTCTGATTAATAAAATGGCTCAGATTTTGGTGTTACATGTGTCATGATTCAGTGATCTGGTTCAGTTTATATCTGTATTAGTGCATTTCTGTTTATTACTGGTTATTTCCCTTTGGGGATATTACAGGTTTGAAAGACGCCTCTATGCTTGATATAACAATATTTAGTATTTACTCTGTAACACATTTTACTTCCATATTGATTGTATGGTACTTGGTAAATTCCACAGATCAGCTGAAGGCTCCCTCGTGTAGCATATCAGTATCAAAATTAATATCAGACTTTGCAGTTAATGGAAATAGAATTGACTGAATAGAAATATCAACGGCAACTACTCAGGATCTGAATACTTCACTAAATATCGCAATACTGAATTCACAATAAAAGGAAATCCAAAATAGGACCCACAAAACTATGCTTTTCAAATTTGGGTATTATTGTTTAGCAATATAATCATTATAATGTGCAGCCAGTTCAAATCCTTCATAATGCACAAGAATGGAGGACTCCTTTATTCTCTGCATTTTACTTCAAAGTGACAACACTTGATAAAAATATTCACATTTCGGAAAACACAGAAAAAGACACTGCAACAAAAAATGATTTCATGCCTCAAATATATTGGGAAGTCAGCTTTACACCTCTCTGAGGTACATTTAACGATTCTTCCTCCTGAATTTTGCGCCGATAATCTTGTTCAAATCTATCCAAGGCATGTAATTCATGGTATAGTTCCTGCATCACAAGAAGAAAGTTGCATACAAAGTGATTTTGCATCCTCATTATCTTTTCTGACATAACTACTATCTATAAAAGTACACAATCCGTTCACATCCTCAGGAAAATGACCTGTTAAATCTTCTACTAGACAGAGTTCAGGTCAACCTCTAGAACAGTATATGATACTGTGCACTTTAAAATAAACAAGCTATCATGATAAACTTGGATTGAATCATCAATTATGAAAAAATAGAATGTTTCTCATTACAAAGAGGTAGGCATCTGCAATGTTTGCAACAAATGGGACACTTAGTAAAATGGAATTTGAAGTTTTCGGTTGTGTTTTTGGAAGAACATCTCCTGGTATCCTATTGGAGTCATTCACCGTAACAAGCAGGAATCTGGTCTGAAAACTTGATTTCTTCATTCACAAGTAAGCTTTGATAACAATATAACATCATATAAGCTTAGTAATAATTTATTGTATTTTTTTACAATATTCTTAATCTCCTTCTAATATCTCATATTACTTCACAGTTCTTCAATCATGGAAGTTTAGTAATAATTGACTGTATAGTTCTTCAATCATAAAAGTTTAGTAACCAGCCTAGATCCATCTTGAATCCAGATCTATCAAGCGCTGAGATGGATCAAATCTCTAGAGATACAAACCTCTTTTAAAATGAAAAGAGATTTGATCCCTCTGGGCACTAGATAGACCCAGAGTTAAAATGGATCTAGGCTGGTATATGAGTTAAACATATATACATTTAAAAAATAAATAAAACATGCAACAAGATTCTTAACCATGGAGATTCACCCAACTTAACTATGGAGATTCTTAACCTATGGATAGGCTCTGTTTCAATACCATGGGCCAATACGATGGCTTATCATTACCACATGCCCAAAATGCTATAATTCATTTCATATGACATTTTTTTTAATAAACCGATTTTAAATTAAAAAGAAAAAAAGGACATAACTACTTTTGAAAATATTTCAGAATAAACCTTCTTTTTGGACTAGATATTATTTTTTAATTTAACTAAAAAAAAACAAATTAATTAATTTTAATATATATATATATATTAAAAGGAAACTCGACATTGAATATGGACGAAATTACATATCACTCTCATATTGGGTTGTAAAATGCGCCTCTCCACGCAATTAAGCAATTAAATATAATATTTTCTAAACATTTTGAATTCTACATAAATTAGAAAAAAAAAAAAGAACAGCCTAGATTCTTCTTAACTCTAGATCTACCAAACGCCAAGAGGGATGAAATCTCTTTTCACTCTGAAATAGGTTTGCACCTCAAGATATCTGATCCCTCTCAATGCTTGGCAGATCTGGAGTTAAGATGGATCTAGGTTGGTTTAATTTTTTTTAATTATAATTATAATATTTCTTTTCTTTTCTTTTTAATTTAATATGATTTTTACGCAATTTGACGGAGTCAAAATGTTTTAATTAATAATTATAATTATTGATTTTATTTTTTATTTCATTTTATTTTCTTAATTTTATTTTATCTTTATTTTTATTTATGTAGTTTAACTAAATCAAAATGTTTAGATAGCATAACATAACAGGATAGGACATCACAACATCTCTTCCATATTGGACTGCAGAGCGCCTCTCGGCGCAATAATTAACTATATTTTCAGACAATATTCTATGTTTCTTTCTATAAATTTCTCTTATATATAAATTCCTTTGTAACTTTTATTCCTTGTAATATTATTTTCAATCTTTATATTAATGTTTTTGTCTGGAGAAATCATTGATATGTCATGCTATGAGGAGCGTATCTATGCCATTAAAGTCTTCTAGAGCTCGTGCATGGCCTCTTCCACACCTGCTGTGGGGGTTTTGAATATGGATCTTTGTGATAATACAAGCCCAATCACCTCGGTCCTTGTTGCTAGACCACACTCTCATGTGCAAAAGTTGAAGGATGTGGGGGTGGGCTCTACTCCACTTATGTGTGCACAAGTTACAAGATCACTCTA
The DNA here is from genome assembly GCA_034641835.2 of Pinus albicaulis. Lineage (NCBI taxonomy): Eukaryota > Viridiplantae > Streptophyta > Pinopsida > Pinales > Pinaceae > Pinus > Pinus albicaulis. The sequence continues at coordinate 997,401,595 of CM076569.1, read as the reverse complement.
GGGGTTTTAATATGGATCTCTATGTTAAATTCAAGGACATGGGGTGGTCTCTAATTGACTTAAGTGTGCACAACTTACGACATCATTTTGATATAATCTTTCAATGTGCAACCACACGTTCAACCACTACCTCAAGGTAACCCCATGGCTCCAAGGGAAACCCTCATAGAGTTGCTTCACATTAATGTTACTTTTCATTGTATAGTAAATCATTTAATATTATTGTTAGTTTTGGTATCCTTTCAGAAAGCTAACTAGTAAGGGAACTTGATTAGAATGTGACACTTCATTTGATCACTCACTCGCCATCTCTCTTCTATAACAGCCACACGTGAGAGCAGATACACGACGAATTTGACTAAAGTTTGGACTTGGATTTTTGGCACAAATTTCTAGACAATTTGAAATTGTACATCTTGCTGAAGAATAATTTCTCCGAGAAGAAGAGTTGTTGGATTACTGTTCAGATTTTCAGTGTATAATTGCTTAATTATATCAGTGGCATAAGATAAAAATGTTAAAGATCATTAGGCAGTAATTATTAGATCAGAAAATTGGTTTCTAGTTCTACTATGTAGCTTGTGTAAAATTCAACCTCGTTGCTGCCAACATTTTCCATTCATAAAATATATTAATTTGTATGCAGGCTTCGACACCTCCAAGGTAATATTTTGGTGTCGAATTACAATTTCATATCCATTGAATATTGTTGACAACTACAACTTCTATATAATATTATTTCGACATTATTTCATGCACAAGCGATGTTATTCTATCATATTGTAGGAATATTATTCTTTAGTACGTAGCATTAGTGTTGCAAAACTATTTACCTTCTAACATGCTTTCCAGTTTTTTCAAGGCTTTCAGGTCAAAGAGTTTTTTGAGCTGCTCCGGTTCAGGTCTATGTTTGTTGATATTTGCCCGACCTTTTCCCAAGTTAATTTGCAACACTACTTCATATTGAGACAACTCTGTGATGAGCAAATTTATTGTTTACTCTTGATTGATAGATATATTTGCAATAGAATATATACATTGAATAATTGAACGATGAATTTGATGATTACGTTGCTCTCATGACAGTCATGAGAGTGAATAGGTGTGACCTATGACTCTTTATTAAATGTTAATCAATTATTAATTATTAGCTATTAATTACTTATTATCATTGATTACATTTATTATGTTTGTCACATTGGCATTCCCTTAAAAATTGTTTTGTCCTCAAAGCAACGGTAATGAGGGGTTGTAATATCCCAAACGGGATATCTTGCAGAGATCTAACTGAACCAAAATTACTCCATAAAAATTTCCATTTATTTTAACATGACATTGCCATGTAAAAATATAACTAATAGCATAAGGAAAAATAGCAACAAAATGAACAAGAACAATCTCAGCTTTTATTATAATAGAAACTGGGGTTTACATGTTGATACAACAAAATAGCTGAGATGGGAAATTGGCCTCAAGAATCTGCTCCAACGCTATGTTGGCCCTCCAAACTGAACTGAACTCCTTTGAATTCTGAATGAATTCACCAAGGGAAGGTGGGTACTTGCCCAACCTCACTAATTCACCCGAGAGTTTCTGTCCTAGGGCTACAAATGAAGTAGAGAACCGGGTTCTCAAACCTCTCATACAACAAGAAAATAAAATCCATGATGTCCTCTAATGGCCTCCTCCTCCTATTTTTATAGATCTGATGGACCCCTCTAGAAGCTCTTATTTTATTATTATTTTTATCATTGAGCACATTTCCCTCAATTAAAATATCTTTTTAAGGTGGGGAAATGGTAAATTGGCCACCATGCCTCCTCAGGCCACTAAAAATCCCCATTGACCATCCCATCCTGTAGATTTTCTTGTCCCAATTCCAACAAGCTATTACACTAAGGAGTTTTATCAAGTATTCTTCTCAGAATGCCACCTTAAGCGTAATCAATTGATTTAGGCCCATTAATAACTGTTTTTTTTAAGTTGTCAGAATGCACCAGAACGAAAGGCAAACTGTGCAGATGATGGAATATACCAAAAGAATGGCATCGGACCTCATAGAAACTCCTCAAAACCCCATGAAACATCTACAAAAGCCTGTAGGCCCGCTGATGACGTAAACCTGCACCTGTGACCTATCTGCCTCCAACCCTGAAAGTCCATCCTATGTAATATTTCCAATTAGCGATAGCTAATTGGAAATATTAATTTTGATCAATTTTGCCTTCTATAATTAAAATATAAATAAAAGTGAGTAAGAGGGGAATATAACTCACTCTAAAATAAAGTACACTCCCTAGTAGACTCAACGTTGTAACTTAAGTGGACCGAGGGGGCCCAAGAGACCACGTAGAGGGGGACCACTTAGACCACGTGGGCATAGACAGCGCAGTTGAGTTGGCAACGTGGGCCAAATGGAGGCTACGTAGGAGATGGTGGGGCCTAGGGTTGAGAGAGGCCCATCATATAAAAAGGAGGAGAGCCTCCTCATTTCCTCATTCGAGTTTATGCATATTGAGTTGGTCACTTCGACTCTGAGCACACTAGCTGATTAGCTTGTCTACAGTACTGTTTAGTGCATTGAGTGTCTCCGTTCGGAGATCTCACCCTCAGCCCCGGGAGACTTCGAGTGCTTGCTCGGGTGAGGCATTCCCCATCAGTATTTTGTAGGAGGATCGAGTTGTGGCATTTGTGGAGGAGCATTGCATCTATAGACTACGCAGTCTTGAGAGGGAGGACGCAGTCCATATTGAGGGAGCTCTAGTGTGGCATTCTTTCAAAGGATTTTGGTCAGGAGATTGAGCAAGGGGCCAGCCCTTGCCTATTGGAGACTTTTGGTTGAGCGGGAGTTCATATTTTGGAGGATTTCATTCAGTCTCAACATGGCCCTTGGGAGGATAGCGTAGATCCTCAAGGGAGGTATTTCCGGAGGTCATCCATTCCAGAAACGCTCTCTGGGCTTTTCTGGGTATTGTGAGTAGAGGCGGATTCCAAAGTTTCAGCTCATTCCGAGTAGGGGAGCAGCCCCAACTACTCTTTTTGTTCCAGCAGCAGCAGCAGCACGACAGTTTTCCAGCAGCTTGGACGCAGAGCATAGAGTAGCCATTCCTTTGATATATAGAGAGTATTCCTACACTTGCCTGGTGCAAGTCGAGGTGCCATCACTCTGATCACCTCTTGTACTCATTTCCATTTCTCAGTATAATAAAATGGCTCAGTACTCTCTATATTTCATGTGTATCTGTTCCATATATTGTTTCTAGCATTTCATGTACTGTTGTATGCTCCGTATCACTGCCTATTTTCCCTTTGAGATATTCCAGTTGCTGTCCCATCTGTTGTGTTTTTCCCATACTCTATAGACAGAGTCTGGTGAGGGCCAGGTAGCCTCCAGATCTCACCCTTTGTTCAGAGGTGACATATCTGGTAAACGCCCCTCCAGTCCATCTCTGATTTAGAGTTGATTGTGTTCGAGAGATATCCCTGAAAGGGGATATTACAGTGGTATCAGAGCTCATAGATCTAGCTCAGCTTGTGGGCTAGTTGTCTATGACACCGTGGGAGAAGCCGTATATTTGCTACAGAGGTAGGAGGTACCGTGACAAAAAGCGTAGGTTGCAAATCACCTACGGAGAGGGTGACTGCGTTCCAGTGGTGGACGCAGAACAGGAGGAGCCAATGGTAGATGATAGTGATGCAAAGAGGTTTGGGGAAGCACTCCTCAAGTCAGTCCAGGATCTGTCGAGGCAGATTGAGGTGATGGGGCAGAGATTCACTGCTGTAGAGGCTAGACAGCGTGAAACCCCAAGGGGTTTTCAGATTGGTGAGGGATCAGGGACGTCCCACCATTTGCAGGAGCATGATGCCACTCAGCACATGGCATCACATGCACCCACACGTTCCACTATGCCCACGTTTCTGGGTGCAGACACAGGGGCAGGAGCACAGTAGGAGCCAGAGCCTGGCCGCATGGGTGATTATTTTGCTGAGTATCAGGCATATGGGCAAGAGTTCAGGGATGCCCTTTCATTCAGAGATTTTGTTAAGCTCCAGTGGGACAATAGACCTCGCGACCATCATAGAGGGCACCGACATTATCACGAGGGAGACACTCAGCGGACAGTGAGCAGGTTCCATTTGCCTACGTTTGATGGTTCATCAAACAGTTCGACAAAGTCTTGGGTTGAGAAGCTGGACATCTACTTCCAGCTCAACCAGATGGCAGAGACGGAGGCCATCAAGGTGGCGACTCTGCATTTGGATGGTGAGGCTCAGGATTGGTGGTTCCATGGGATGGTTACACTCGGGCATTCGACAGTGACTACATATTCTGAGTTCACCCGGAGATTGATAGAGAGGTTTGACCGGAGGGATCCGGAGGAGCACTTTGTTGAGCTGACGAGGCTCAAACAGACCGGGAGCCCGAAGACGTATATTGCAGATTTCCTGAGACTTTTGGTGATGGTGCCCGATCTATCCGCGGCACGGATGATTTATATGTTCATTGAGGGATTAGCAGAGCCACTTCGGGGTTTGGTCAGATCCACTAGACCAACCACACTCCATGACGCAGTTGGCAGGACACGGGATTTGCAGGATGCCTTACCCAGAAACAGGACGCCTTACCCCCAGAGACAGGCTTTCCAGCCAAAGGGGAAGGATGTGAGGATTCCGCCTCCAAAGGGGAATCCGGGTAGGGAACAATTGGATGATGATGCTAGGAGTGAGTTGAATAAGAAGAGGCTGTGTTTCACATGTCAGGAGTCGTGGGCATTAGGACACATATGTGCTGCTGGTAAAGCACATTGTATTGAGGTCTTCTCCGAGGACAACGGAGAAGAGGATGAGTATGATGACGTGGAGGCAGGAGGCAGCCATGCAGCGTAGGACCATTTGCCACCTCCACCACTAGGAGCAGGAGGTGCAGCCTTTGCACCCACAGGGGGGACCTTTGCAGCATTGCGGGGAGTACCCAAGTATCTGACGCTGCGTGTCCGAGGGACAGTACGGGGGCAGTGAGTTTCAGTACTGGTAGACAGTGGGGCAACCCACAACTTCATCGATGCATAGATGGTTGAGCGGAGAGGCATACCGACAAAGAGCTTCGATGGATTTTCAGTGTTTGTCCCAGGAGATCAGACGATGCAGTGTGCCAGATATGTCCCAGAGCTGGCTGTGACGATGGGTACCTACACGATGACTGACCACTTTTTCGTGGTTAACATATCGAATACCAATGTGGTATTGGGTGTACAGTGGCTGATCACTCTAGGGAAGGTCACAACAGATTGGGAGGCCTTGGAGATGGAGTGGGATGATAAGAAGACCGGGAAGCATGAAAAGATACAGGGAATGCACACTTAACCACCTCAGACTGTTTCAACTCACCGGATGGAGGCAGACTTCCGGAAGGGAGACATAGAGTGGGCAGTAGAGCTGCGTGCATCAGAGGCAGGGACTACAGGGCAGAGAGTGCATCCAGAGATACAGTCCATCCTTGACAGGTATGACAGGGTGTTTGGGGAGATACCGCCAGGTCAGCCACCGGATTGGGGATTTGAGCACACGATTGAGCTAGAGCAGGGCATTCAGGCCGTTATTACCACACCCTATAGGCACCCTAAGGGCTATCGGGACAAGATTGAGCGGGCCATCCAGGAGTTGCTGGCTCTTGGACACATTCGGCCGAGCACCAGTCCTTTTGCTTCTTCGGTGGTGTTGGTGAAGAAGAAGGACGGCACATTGAGAATGTGCATTGATTACAGGGCCCATTGAGAATGTGCATTGATTATAGGGCCTTGAATAAAAAGACCATGAAGAACAGGTACCCTATACCGCGGATTGATGCCCTGATGGATGAGTTGAGAGGAGCACAGTTCTTCTCAAAGATCGATTTGAGATTCGGGTACCACCAGATTCGTGTGAGGGAACAGGACATTCCCAAGGCCGCTTTCAGGTGCCATTATGGCCACTTTGAGTTCTTGGTTATGCCTTTCGGGCTAACCAACGCACCAGCCACTTTCCAGTCATGCATGAATCATATCTTCCGCAGTCACCTGAGGAAGTTTGTGTTGGTCTTTTTTGATGATATACTGATATATAGCAAGACTTGGGAGGAGCATCTCCAGCACATAGAGGCAGTGCTACATATCTTGGAAGAGCAGCAGTTCTATGCTAAGCTCTCCAAGTGCGAGTTTGGGTTGACGGAGATGTTATACTTGGGACACATCATAGGAGTGGACGGAGTGAGGGTCCACGAGGAGAAGATCAGAGCCATTAGAGATTGGCCAGAGCCGAGAAACGTGACGGAACTTCGAGGATTTGTTGGTATCTGCACTTATTACAGGAAATTCGTCAAGAGTTTCTCTTAGGTTGCTGCATCCCTTACAAATTTGACGAAGAAGGGGGCATTCAGTTGGTCAGATACAACGCAGCGGGCCTTTGACAGGCTCAAGGAGGTGACGAGCAGCTGCCCAGTGCTTGCATTGCCAGAATTTACGCAACCATTTGTTCTGGAGTGTGATGCGTCAAGAGAGGGGATCAGTGCAGTGTTGATGCACGGAGGCCATCCTATAGCTTTTGAGAGCCGGAAACTCCTTCCGCATGAGCGGTTGTACGCTATATATGACAAGGAGATGCTGGCCATTATGCATGCATTGGCCAAATTCCGGCAGTACCTGGTAGGTAACAGGTTCAGGGTGAGGATTGACCACAACAGCCTCAGATTCTTTTTAGAGCAGAAGCAGTTACAGGAGAGGCTACAGAAGTGGGTCAGCAAGATCCAAGCCTATGACTTTGACATAGAGTATGTCAAAGGAAAGAACAACGTGGTGGCTGATGCACTTTCACGCAGACCAGCCACGTTGTCTTTGATGAGTTTGGACGCAGATTGGAGGGCTGGACTTTTGGTGGAGTACTCCAAGGACAGGTTTGCTTGCGAGGTTCTGGATGGACAGGTGACGGATGATCGATACAGGGTGATGGATGAGATCATTTACTACAGGGACCGGATCTTCTTGACTAAGGGCTCTCAACTCAAAAAGAAGATACTACAGGCTTCTCATGATTCACCACTGGCTGGTCACCAGGGGTTTACCAAAACCTACAGGGCCATCAGAGAGAGGTTCTCATGGAAGGGCCTCAAGGAGGATGTACTCCAACATGTCAGAGAGTGCGAAGTTTGTCTGCGCAACAAGGGGGAGATGAACCATCCAGCAGGGTTATTGTAGCCTCTTCCCATTCTAGAGGGGAAATGGGAGAGTATTTCGATGGATTTCATCATGGGATTGCCCACGGTACAGGGCAAGGACTGTATATTTGTCATCGTTGATCGATTGACAAAGTATGCACACTTTTTTTCCATATCTGCGCACTATATTGCAGCACAGGTGGCAGAGCTGTTCTTCCGGGATATCTTCAGGTTACATGGTCTTCCCAAGACCATTGTCAGTGACAGGGGCAACTGCTTCATGGGCGGATTTTGGCAGGAGCTATTCCGGTTGGTGGGGATAGAGTTGACACCAAGCACCAGCTATCACCCACAGACAGATGGGCAGATGGAGATAGTTAACAAGTGGCTGGAGGGCTACTTGCGTAACTATGTCAGTGGGCAGCAGAGAGCATGGCTGACGTGGCTGCACCTAGGAGAGTACTGCTACAACAACACACATCACATGTCTATCGGTATGTCTCCGTTTTATGCATTATATGGTTATCATGCTTTATCTTTCGTTGATGTGATGTTTGGTGCCAGCAAGGCTCCGAGAGCCAAGGATTGGATCTAAGAGAGTCAAGACATCCTCCGAGCTCTCAAGGATAACATGGCTACCGCGCAGAATCAACAGAAGTTGTATGTCGACAAGGGTCGGGTGGAGAGACAGTTTGAGGTTGGGGACTTGGTCTACCTACGCTTGCAGCCATACCGACAGTTGAATTTGAAGCAGAAGGGGGCTGAAAAGCTCAAGCCCCACTTTTATGAACCATACAGGGTGATACGCAAGGTTGGATAGGTTGCCTATGAGTTGGAGCTGCGCCAAGCCAGCAAGATTCATAACATTTTTCATGTATCATGCCTGAAGAAGGCTTTGGGACAGCAGGTGACTATGATGGAGGAGCTTCCGCCTACCGATGATGAGGGGCATTTGGTGCTACAACCAGAGGCCATCATTGATGTCAGAGAGAGACAGTTGAAGAGCAGGATAGTCCAGGAATTCTTGGTGAGGTGGAAGAATTTGCCGGATGAGGATGCCACTTGGGAGAGTGAGAAGATCTTGCAGCATCCATCACTACAGTCGCTTGGGGTCAAGCAACATTTTGCCGGGGGAGACTGTAATATTCCCAATTAGCGATAGCTAATTGGAAATATTAATTTTGATCAATTTTGCCTTCTATAATTAAAATATAAATAAAAGTGACTAAGAGGGGAATATAACTCACTTTAAATTAAAGTACACTCCCTAGTAGACTCAACGTTGTAACTTAAGTGGCCAAAGGGGGCCAAGAGACCACGTAGAGGGGGACCCACTTAGACCACATGGGCATAGACAACGTAGTTGAGTTGGCAACGTGGGCCTAATGGAGGCTACGTTGGAGATGGTGGGGCCTAGGGTTGAGAGAGGCCCATCGTTATAAGGAGGAGAGCCTCTTCATTTTCTCATTCGAGTTTATGCATATTGAGCTGGTCACTTCGACTTTGAGCACGCTAACTGTTTAGCTTGTCTGCAGCACTGTTTAGTGCATCGAGTGTCTCAGTTTGGAGATCTCACCCTCAGCCTCGGGAGACTTCGAGTGCTTGCTCGGGTGAGGCATTCCCTTCAGCGTTTTGCAGGAGGATAGAGTTGTGACATTGGTGGAGGAGCATTGCATCTATAGACTGTGCAGTCTTGAGAGGGAGGACGCAGTCCATATTGAGGGAGCTCTGGTGTGGCATTCTTTCGGAGGATTTTGGGTCAGGAGATTGAGCAAGGGGCTAGCCCTTGCCTATTGGAGACTTTTGGTTGAGCGGGAGGTCATATTTTGGAGGATTCCATTCAGTCTTAGCGTGGCCCTTGGGAGGATAGCGTAGATCCTCAAGGGAGGTATTTCCGGAGGTCATCCATTCCATAAATGTTCTCTGGGCTTTTCTGGGTATTGTGAGTAGAGGCGGATTCCAATGTTTCAGCTCATTCCGAGTAGGGGAGCAGCCCCAACTACTCTTTTTGTTCCAGCAGCAGCAGCAGCACGACAGTTTTCCAGCAGCTTGGACGCAGAGCATAGAGCAGCCATTCCTTTGATATATAGAGAGTATTCCTACACTTGCCTGACGCAAGTCGAGGTGCCATCACTCTGGTCACCCCTTGTACTCATTTCTGTTTCTCAGTATAATAAAATGGCTTAGTACTCTCTATATTTCATGTGTATCTGTTACATATATTGTTTCTAGCATTTCATGTACTGTTGTATGCTCCGTATCACTGCCTATTTTCCCTTTGAGATATTCCAGTTGTTTTCCCATCTGTTGTGTTTTTCCCATACTCTATTGACAGAGTCTGGTGAGGGCCAGGTAGCCTCCAGATCTCACCCTCTGTTCAGAGGTGACATATCTGGTAAACGCCCCTCTTGTCCATCTTTGATTTAGAGTTGACTGTGTTCGAGAGATATCCCGGAAAGGGGATATTACATCTACGCTGGAAGAGAAGCTATAATAATGTGTTAAAGTCGACCTCCCTATAGTTGATAAGTCGACCTACAAGCTAACTGGCAGGTCGGCCTAAAGAAAAAGTAATTATCTATATATATATTATATACCTTTGTTTTACGGTCATTTGAACGCATAGTTTTCGGTCATCTCTGAAGCTAAGTGCAGACTCTTTGGACGAGTTTCAGTGCGGAATTTGGACAAGTCTTAGTGCGGATCTTTGACATGTTTTAGGATTGTTTTAGAGATATACATCCTTGTGATATCTTGCTGTGATAGGTGCCACGGTCGACTGAAACAAAAGTGCGGATTTTAGACGAGGTGCATTGTGGATTCTTGACGTGTTTTAGAACTGTTTAAGATACACATATCCCTGTGGTATCTTGGTATAATTGGAGCTGCGGTTTGCTGAAACAGTAGTGCGGACTATCCACCAGAAGAAGTGTGGACTATCCTGAAGTATTTACACTGAGAAAAGGGTCAACTCAAAGTCAGAGTTTATATTTTGAAGTGCGGATATGTTTATGTGTTGAAGTGCGGACATGTCTGCAGATAAAAGGTGACATCTGTATTCATCTCTAGTTCATGTAGAAGTGGAACAAAGGTCTCCAAAGAGCAGAAGCAATTAGTCACTGGGAGAAAGTAGGAACCTTACTACAGCTGATATATATCTCAAGTAACTGAAGTTTCAATTGTATACAAAGGAAGTGCTGGTGTAGAACAATGCAAGTTGGTGAAGGAAAGAAGGACTAGCATTGAAGGACATCAAAGAAGTAAGGAAAAGGTCTTGGATGCGTATATAGGTCAAGGGTCTAATTTTAGGTCATGGTACTTGTCATCTGAAAATCTATAAGAAGAATTTCTCGTGGGTTTTCCTCTCTAAGAGGGAGAGGTTTTTCCCTAGCTCTAGGAGCCTAATTCTTGTGTCTCGTGTGTTTTGATAATTGACTTGATGAAAGATTTAATAAGCTAATGAAGGGAAGACATAAGTAACTCAAGTAACCTCAAAAGTAATTATCAAGAAGAGAATTTTGAATTAATCACTAGCCCTCCAAATTCTCAACATAGAATCAGAGCTAAGGTGCTGAACTCAAGGGCTACTTGACAAAGAGACTCTCCAGGAAGCAAAAATCAAAGTTTGGGTGAAAATTCAAATCAGTTTTCAAGGAAGACTCTCAAGCTATTTTCGAGTAAGATCTTCATCTTAATCAAATGATCAACCTTTCAAGAAAATAATCTTTGGCATCAAAGATTTACATTCAAAACATTGTTAGAAGAGGACATCATCTTTTGAAGACATCCTTTACCATGAAGGATCCAAGATCACCTAGATTGAAGATTTCTATCTTAGAAGAAGTTCCTAACCTCTTCGTCATCATCAAGGAAGTTGTTGAAGGAGAAAGTCACTTACTCAAGTAAGTATCTATGACTTTATCTAAATCTGTCAAAATGACTTATTGTATAGAGAGCAACAAATTGGTTGGGTTATCAAACTTCAATGCATGGAAGAAAAGGACAGATTTGAAGCTAATTGAAAATGAAGTTATGGGCTTCATATAAGGATCTACAATTCAACCTCCAAAAGAAGACATTCTAGCATATATCAAATACATGAAGGGAGACATAAGAGCCTGAAGGATTCTTATAGAATCCATAAAAGACTCTCTCATTCCCTATATATCAAAGCTAGAATCCTCAAAAGAAATATATGATAAATTGGTGGAACTATTCTCGAAAGGTTCTATAAAGGAAATAATATCCATGAGACAAAAACTATACAAATTGAGAATGTTGAAGGAAGGAATAATTCCATATCTGATGGAGATTTTCGCAATACGAGATGAACTTCTAAAGTTGGGAGAAGTAATGTTTGATAGAGAAATACTCACTATGGTACAAAATGCTTTACCGAAAGAATGGAGAGGTTTCACTTCAAGCATAGATGGAAGAGAAGAAGCCATGCCATTCCAAAGTCTAGGTAAGATAGAAGAATCAAGATTGAAAGCAGGATCAAGTGTATGGACTCAAGGCTTTGACACCATGTCCTGGAAGAAAGGAAGATTCGATAAAATTGGTCCTCGGAATAAGAAAAGAAATGTGGACAAGGCACGATGCTTTGGATGTAATGATCTTGGGCATTATAGACGAGATTGTCCTAAATTTAGAAAGGACAAGAGGAAAAAGGAAGAAGCCCATGTCTCAGATATGAGAGAAGAACCTGATGCAAAGAAATCTGAGAAAGAAGAAGCGAGGGATCTCCACTATGATTGAGATCATCTTTTCCTTTATGTGATTTTTGTTGGTTGTAAAATAGTATGATAGGAAGCAATGTATATTATAGCATCATAATAAAAGCATGGTAGGAGCTCTTGGTGAAGCAGCTCCAGGAAAACCTCTCTGATAACATTACTAATGGAAGGCAGTCATCAAGATCGAGGGTCATCATGGAAACAAAACTTTGGGATGTGATGACATATTGATGGAGTAGGCCAAGGGAATGAAGCTCTTCATTCTTGTAAAACTGCTGCAAGATGACTTAAATGATAAAGGTATGAGGTATGTATATATTTATATGCTGACACTGGATGCTGTGAAGTCATGTCATATGGTTGCAGGTAATAGACTTCCATATTTAGAAGTATGATCTATGAAGGAGGATCTCTCAGTGCACTGACAGATGAAATCAACATAATATATCCTCATGGAATATGAGGTGGTTGTATATGAACGAGAAACTGGAAAATGTGTAAGTTCCTGGGAATGAAGAATGCGCAGAAAGGAAGAGATCATGAAATGCAACCATGTCAAGAGGTAGTTATCATTCGGAAGCCATGAAGATGTGACTAGGAGATCTCCTGGGAGGATATGTAGACCCTGACAGAAGTCTGGTAAAGAAGAAGACCCTTGACAAAACATATCATTAGGAGATGTGTCAATCTGAATAAAGGATGCTGATGCCTACAGGAAGATGTCATGGTGAAAGATCATCACTGAGGTAACTTTTGTTTTAAAAGTTCATATGTATATGTTTATCTGGATGAATTTGTGCAGGGCTGCTAATCATGAGGAAGGATGTATGATCCTTGGAGATGATTTAAAGGAAAGCAACATGGCATAACGGTGGACAAGATGAGAAAGACTGATGAATCACTTTCTGAGAGTGGACATGACTTGTTATATTCTTAATTAGCAACAACGTGGCAATATTAATTTCTGCTCAGATTTTGATTTTCTAATGTTCAAACTTCAGCCATAAAATAAAGGGGTGAGGGGACCCATGACCCAACTTAGGATAAATAAGCTCCCTAAAGTCACTTAAACATTATTCAGATTTCAGCATGGGGCCCAGGGGAGCCAAGTGACAGCGCAGAGGCAGTGTGGGCCAGGCAGCGCAGTGGCAGCGTGGGCCAGGACAACACAGTGTAGGCAAGGAAGCGTGGCATGAGGAGGCAACGCAACATAGTGGGGTCCAAGGGAGAGCTAGGGTCTCAAGCATAAAAGGAAGGAGATGTTGAGATTTTGTATAGTTGGTATAGCATCGGGTGTGCTCTAGCCTTGAAATTTTGTGAAGGGGCTAAGACAAACTTGATCTCCAAAACCCAGAAAGGGATTTGAGAAATTTCAGTTGGTGTTCAAGTTATTCAAATAATTAATTATTTTAATGGATTTCCTAAGTCTAAAAGTTAGGAAAATTAAATAATTAAAGTGAATTAATTAACAAATATGCTGAAATTGTCTAAAGTCACATGGATCAAGCAATCTTTTAATCTAGCCGTTGATGAATGATTTAATCTCAGCCATTGAAGGGTTCAATGAAAAGTCTAAGAGAAAGGCTTGAGTGTTAGTTGGAGAAGACACAGTTGCAAAATTGAGGAATAGATCTAGAATTCTAGGGCGGGTTTGCTAAGAATTTTCGGAGGAATTTCCTGCAAAGAGGGGTGGTATTGGCTAAGGGGATGATTTGATCCTAGAGCCAAGAGGCAGTAAGAGGCAGAGGATTAGCAACAAGGACAACGCAGAGAAGTTGAGCAGCAGCTACGCAGGTGCTGCGCAGCCGCTACGCAGGTGCTATGTAGGACAATGCAGAGGCCCCAGGGGGCTTCAGAAGTTACGCAGAGAGCCTCCAGGCCAGCGTAAGGCTTGCGTCACCCTTCTAGGGGTTACACAGTCCCACAACAAATGACATGTGGGTAGCCTTGGACACGATGTACTAAGGAGGCTCCGTACAAAGAAGAATGCTTTTGGAGAACCAGATGCGGTTGTTCCAAATGATGAAGGGTGAAGAGATAGATCCATTCCTCTTCAGTATTCAAGCCATCCGAGATCAACTGGTTGGCATTGGTGCTACTCCAGATGAGGGGCTCTTAGTGAGGACTACTCTGAATGCAGTCGTAGAAGATTGGGAAACGTTTGTCCAGAGCATTCTGGGAAGGGTAGCGTTACCATCTTGGGCTGACATGTGGGCTATCCTCCGTCAAGAGGAGATCAGGAAGGTCACTAAGCCGCAGAATATCAGTGGAGGAAGCGGAAAGGCTAAAGTCAAGGAGGAGGAGGAGGATGCAGCCCTTACATCAAGGGAAGAGAAGAAGGACCTTTCCAAGGTCCGGTGCTTTAATGTTGGACATTGGGTTCAACGCTTCCCGTGTGTTTCGCGACATGGACTAACCGCCTCTCGTGGATCCTAACTTTGGTGATTGTAACGGAGACTAATGCCTGCGGGTTTTGGTCTACCGGCAATCGTGATTCCAACAAGTGGTATCAGAGCGACAGGTCTCGAGTTCGAAATTGACCCAGCTCGCATTGGTGTGGAGATTGTTGGACATTGGGTTCAATGCTCCCCGTGTGTTTTGCGACATGGACTAACCGCCTCTCGTGGATCCTAACTCTGGCGATTGTAACGGAGGCTAACGCCTGCGGGTTTTGGTCTAACGGCAATCGTGATTCCAACATTTAACTGTGGTGATCTTGGAAATTTCGCCAGCAATTGTCCTAAGAAGAAGGACAAAGGATCTTCTGATTCCAAGGCTACGACAGCAAAGGATGATGGTTCTGATTGTGATGTAGCCATGAGTGCTCATGTGCCTCAAGAGAAGAGGTGGGGTGACATGGATCTGTAGAGCATCTACAGACACATGGCGGGATCCTTGAGTCAGCCCTACTCTTGGATCACATACGAGCTACGGGAGCCTTAAGACGGTAGCGGGATGAGTCAGGAGATAGTTGCAGAAGGCCACATTGAAGTGGAAGACGGAGCTGAAGAGCTGAAGAGGGAGCAGCGTAATGCAGAGGCAACAACAACTCGGAGACAACAATGCGAGGGGCTGATGGGACTTCAACAACACAGAGAAGCTGTGCTCATGTAGTGCAGTGTTGCAGCATGACAGTGTCTCCAGGAGGACAGCGTGAATCAGCATCTAGGGAGCTTCAGTGGTGGAGGGAAACTTGACTTATCTGTCAAATAGTTGGGCAAAAGTCTTTCAGTTGCTTACTTCTCGGCAACTGAGTTGCAGTGTAGTAGTTAGCAGTCGCAGTGCTATTGGGAACATGATGCAACAATTTGAGAGGGAGCTGTAGTACAGATGTGGCAGTGTCAGTGGCAATGGCATGGGCAACAGGACAAAGAGCAGCAGTGCAGTGGATGGAGGGCAGCAGGCCAAGCATCAGTAACAGAGAATCCAGCTTCAAGATCTTGTAGTGCATGGTGTGGATGCATTATTTGGGCAGAAGATTTCCAGGAGGGAAATCAGTTTTTCAGAAGAAGCAACTACCAGAGGGTTTCTAGTCACTAAGAAATCCAGATCCAGAGTTTCTGTAGCTACAAAAAGAAGGAAGAAGTACTGTTTCTTGTCAGAGATAGATGGCTTCTCATGGGCTGAGAGACCAAGACAGGTTGGACGGTGTGTCCAACTTTGTCATTTGGAGGGCAAGGATCCTATCAGTCCTAGATGAGTATGACATTAAGGACCATGCAACAAGTGTTCTAACTGTGCCTGCAGATCCTGATCCTCTAAAGAATTAGGAGGATCAAGCGCGGACTAAGCGTTTGATCATGGAAGGAGCAACGTTGCACGAAGCGGGGATGCGAAAGCGTCATTTTCCCAAAAATTTAGGAAGCGAAGCATTTTAGAAGCGTCTAGTATATATATATATATATATATATATATATATATATATATATATATATAAATTTTTTTTTAATTTTAATTTTAATTTTTTTGCATTTATATTCAAAACAAACATTCCAAATATCATATTAGTTGTAGAAGACATGAAAACATGCATATTTTTACATAAATCAAGATAGATATGACATCCATGATTCCATTGTACATCGATAATTAATTATTCGAGCATCAACCATCTAGATTCTAGATCCTAACAATTACAAACATACATCAAATTTTTAAGCATGATAAAACATTTAAGCATACTATAAAACATAAAACGTTTAAAACATTTAAGCATACTATAAAACATAAATGATAAAACATTTAAGCATGCCGCATAATACATATTGTAAAACATAAAACATTTAACCATATTATTAAACATAAAGCATATTATCTATCAAGTGAGCAACTGTCAAAATTAGTCATGTCCAAAATTCAAATAATAATGTTTACAAATTAGGCCACTTGGCCACTACGAAGACAAAAAAGTTCAAATTCACAACAAGCCTACAAGTCTAATCTATGACAAAAGCAGTAAATTGTGAAAATATCTACTAATCTCTCCTCCTTCCACCATGAAGAGTACGTGACGGTAGGCCTCCACGTGGTGGCAATGAAGAAGATGGTGGTTGTGGAAGTTGTGGCACTGGCACTGCAACTGATGAAGACGAAGCCCCTGCTGTTGGTGTTGAACCATGGAACCTAGGAAGCAAGGGACCAGTGGGGGCTGGCATCTCAACTCGATCATCATCATCATGGATAAGAGCATCCTCTAATTGCTCTAATTGCAACGCTCCATCCTCCAAATTGGCCTCCTCTGGATACCTGTTCCAAACCTTAAGGTCTTTATTATACTTTGCATCATCCCAGTAATGGGACAACAATCGCAAGTTGTAATGAACATAAACCAATCTCTCTGCCCGGTCTAAACTCGACCTATTCCTTTTAACACTGTGGATGAAAGAATAAGAGCTCCAACACCTCTCTGCAGAAGAAGTGTTTACCACCTGTGATAGCACCCGCAATGCCAAAGTCTTTAGAATTGGAGTAGCACCTCCATGCATCTTCCACCACTCAATAGAAGAAAAACTCTCTTGATCTCTAATAGCATGCATGCTCCCAAATGGACCGGTGGAAAGCGTAAAGCTGCTCAATTGTTTCCGTACCAAGTTTGCCTCCTCCTCATCAGGGAGTAATCTAGTCAATGCAATCATATATTTTTCTAGGACCTCTGGATCTAGGTGTGGTTTTCTCCTACTCCCTGCCCAGGTGCTGGTGTTGAAAGCCATGATGGATGATAGTATTTAGGTGTCAAAATATATGCTAATGCATGCAATGGAACATTTAGCATATCCCTTCGTTTTTCCACCTCTGCACGAATATAATTGTACAAGGTGATATCTCTAGGCCCAACAATGTCTTTAGTTTGCTCCAACATGTTATCCATTTGCTCATACACCTCCCCAATTATTGGCTGATCTGAATCTGCAAACTTGATCATGTAATAAATTGGTTTGGTGAATTGCAAAACATATTTAACCTGTGTCCAAAATAACATGTCAAGAATAGTGTCCTTGGCTGCATTAGCACCATCTCTATCAGTGTTAATTTCCTCCCATGATTCATCGGTGACCATATTAGTTAAATCTTGTCTCACCTTCACTAGCCGCCTAAAGGTGAGGTAATAACTTGCAATTCTTGTTTTTGCAAGTTTAAGCAACTACAACTTGGAGTAAGTGCCATAGAAGTAGTTTACCCTTGTATGCCTTGTGATAACTTGAATGAGTTGCTTCCCTCCCTTGTAAAGCTCATTAATCCACCCACATTCTTTATGCTTCACAATATCATGCATCAAAAGGTTCAATGTGTGCACCAAGCACCCAGACCAAAATATGTGTGGATAAGTACGCTCAATAATTCTTCCCGATCCCTTACAATTTGCTGCATTATCTATGATCACTTGAACCACTTTACTAGGACCAACATCTCTGATTGATTGCAATAGGAGATCTGCAATGTTTTGGGAAGTTGCACTGACAGAGGAGGAATCATGACGTGTAATAAACACTGCACCACTAGCAGAAACACGAAGAAAATTTATCAAATGTTGGTTTCTGATATTTTTCCACACATCTGATATAATGGATGCCCCACTATCCACCCACTCATTTGTAAAATGTGTCAAAGCTACTTGAACCTTTCCTTTTTCTCTTTATGATAACACTGTTCTAGCTTTCTCATAGTTGGGGGACTTGTATCCTTTTGGGGCTTCATTGATGGCCTTTACCATTTCATGCCAATAGGGAGAGCGAAGCACATTGAATGGTAAACCGCAAGCACAAAGAAATCAGACTATATTTCCAGCCACACAATCCCTCCCAGCAACATTAAGGAATCCACTATTGTTTTTTTACCTCCAGAGCTTGCACAAGTACCATGAGGAGATGAGCTACCAAATCTAGAGGTTGCACTTGATTCAGATTGAGTTTTTTGTTGTTGTACAACCTCCTTTATTTGGATGTATTTTCTTCTTTGTTCAGCTGGAACCTTTGGGCAAATTTCTATCCCCACGACACCCTTTTTTTCATCACTGTCCATCACCGCACAAAGATGCCTCCTCACACGGGTATATGAACCACTATATGGTTTTCCACCATGACAACCATGAGGGCACAAAAACTTGTAGCTTTTCCCCCTTCAAGTTTGGTCACATAGTTCCACAAGGGTGTCAATGTAGCTTTCCCCTCTTGTGTTTCAATGTTTTCATCAAAATCATCCCCTTCCTCTTCAAACCCTTCCTCCTCATCATACATTGGGTCACTCATATGGGGACCACTATGTTGTTCTTCTTCATGTTCTTATCTTCTATTTCTACTCCCCCTTACCATCATCAAAACCAAGAGTGGGATGATACATAGAAGCCAAAAAAACATCATCTTTGAATATGAATATAGATGGTGGACAACCTGCAAATAAATGAAGAAGAAGAAAGAATGGGAAAGTGTAGGAGAGGGAGGAGAGAAAATAAAAAAAACAATGAAAAAAATGAGAAAGTTTGAGGTTTGCACTTACCTCTTTACCTCTTGTAGATGGAAGCCCTTCACTCCTCCTCCTTCACTCCTCCAAGCTCTCCTCAACTCTCTCTTCTCCTCTCTTTCTCTTCTCTTCTCCAAGCTCTCCAAAAACACAAATGAGCAAATGAGAGGTGAAAGAGAGCTTATATCTTTTTCATTTTATCCCTAACTCAACACTAACCCACTCTCTAACCCAACTCAAGTCAAAAATTAAAAAAAAAAATAAAAAAGTCAACTTTTTTGCTGCGTTAGTCGGATCCGTACAACGCTGTACGGAAGCGGTCGCGATCCGTACGGATCCGCCTCCAAAGCACGCTGCTTCCGTACGACGATCTGCCGTACAAAAACGCGGATCCAAAATTCCAGGAATCACAATTTTTTTTTATGAAACGCATTTCGGAAATTCTGAAACACGTTTCTCCCGTACGGTTTCGTACGGTACGCTTTTCCGAAATGCATTTCGTACGGCTCCATACAGTACGCTTTTCGGGGGTTGGAGCCGGGGGGGGGGGAGACGTTTCCTGCGACACTGGGACAGAGTAAAGGATCACGTTGTACCACATATTGCTAAAAAGAACACAACAAATGACGTGTGGGTTGCTCTAGAAGCAATGTATCAAGGAAGCTCCGTCCAATGGAAAATGCTCTTATAAAATGAGATAAGGCTCTTCCAGATGCAGAAGGGTGAGGAAATAGATCCCTTCCTTTTCCGACTTCTAACCATTCGAGACCAACTGGTTGGCATGGGTGCCACTCCAGATGAAGGGCTCTTAGTGAGGACTGCCTTGAATGCAATCTTCCAGGAATGGGAAACATTTGTCCAGAGTATACTGGGCAGAGCAGCGTTACCTTCTTGGCTAGACATTTGGGCCATCCTCCGCCAAGAGGAGATCAGGAGGATCACCAAGAAGTAGAATATCAGTGGTGGGACAGTCAGAGTGAAGAAAGAGGAGGAAGATGATGCAACCTTGCATCAAAGGAAAGAAAATAACAAGGGAAGAAGAAGAGGGACCTTTCTAAGGTCTGATGCTTTAACTGTGACGAACGTGGACACTTCGCCAGCACTTGTCCTAAGAAGAAGGACGAAGGATCTTCTGGTTCCAAGGCTGTAGTGGCAAAGGATGATGGTTTTGATGTTGATGCAACCATGAGTGCTCATGTGCCTCGAGAGAAGAGGTGGGGTGACATGGATTTGTAGAGCATCTACAGACAGTGGCGAGATCCTTGAGTCAGCCCTACTCTTGGATCACATACGAGCTACGGGAGCCTTAAGACAGTAGCAAGATGAGTTGGGAGATGGTTGTAGAAGGTCACATTGAAGCAAAGGGCAGTGATGAAGAGCTGGAGAGGGAGCAGCGTAATGCAGAGGTAGCAACAACGTGTAGGCAACGACGCAGAGGGGCTGATGGGATTTCAGCAGCGCAGAGAGGCTGTGCTCACGCAGTGCAGTGTTGCAACATAACAGTGGCTTCAGGAGGACAATATAAATCAATAGCCAGAGGGAGCTTGAGTGATAGATGCAGCTTGACTTATCTGTCAAACCTGTCAAACAGTTGGGCAGTAGTCCTTAAGTTGCTTACTTCTCGGCAACTGAGTTGTAATGCAGCAGTTAGCAGTGGCAGTGCTATGGGCAGCATGATGCAGCAATTTGAGAGGGAGCTGTAGTACAAGTGTGGCAGTGGCATGGGCAACAATACAGAAAGCAGCCGTGTAGTGGATGGAGGGCAGTAGGCCAAGCATCAACAACATGTAATCCAACTTCAAGATCTTGTAGTGCATGGTGTGGATGCGTTGCTAGAGCACACTCCGTGCTAAGAGGGAGTGTTGAGATTTTGTATAGTTAGTGTAGCGTCGGGTGTGCTCTAGCCCTGAAACTTTGTGAAGGGGCTAAGACACACTTGAACTCCAAAACCCAGAAAGTGTTTTGAGAATTCTCAGCTATTGTTCAAGTTATTCAAATAATTAATTATTTTAATGGATTACCTAAGTTTAAACTTAGGAAAATTAAATAATTAAAGTGAATTAATTAACACATGTGCTGAAATGTTCTAAAAGGCATGGATCAAGCAGTCTTTTAATCTCAGCTGTTGATGAATGTTTTAATCTCGGCCGTTGAAGGGTTCAACGAAAAAGTATAAGAGAAAGGCTTGAGGTCGATGAGGAGGCTGACAAGGGGCGGCAGGGGCCAGAGAGAAGGCAAATCAGAATCGCAGCGTGTTTGGTTAAGAATTTTCGGTGATGAGTTCTTTCAGTTAGCGTGTATTGGCCGAGGGATGATCTCGATCCCGCAGCCAAGAGTCAGTAAGAGGTAGAGGAGTAGCAAACAAGGACAACGTAGAGGAGTAGAGAGTAGCAAAGCAGCTTACGCAGCGCTAGACAGCCGATATGTAGCAGGACAACGTCGGCACCAAAGGGTTTCGGTAACTATGCAGGCCCTCCTCAAGGCTAGCGAGCAGCTTGCATCACCCTCTGGGCAAATACGTTGGCACTCGTAGCCCACAGTATGATTACCGGGGCTTCATGTAAGCAACAAGAAAGGGTTTCTAGGCCGATTTGGGCTAAGTCTGTAAATCCCATTTCCAGGGATCAATCGTATATTTTGGTCTTGGAACATCGTGTTAGTCGCGTATTTCTTTATTTTCTGTCGGTTTTCCAAATCTGAAACCAATATTTATCGTACTCGTAACTATTTAATAAAATAAACCCTCATATCCGCCGCACCGGTTTCTCGCTTTAAATTTTTCTCCGGGACTTATGTATTACATTCCATGTGTCACTTTCAGATGAATGAGCGTAGTATTTAGTAACGTATCCGCATGTGTAGATCGTAGTTGTATTACTTTGGTATTTTTTGAATTAATTTTCAAGATAACTTGTATAATTTAAATCAAGTAGGAGAAGTAAACCTGCGACACTTCAGAGAATCTTTTCACAAGGAGAAGGCGTAGTACAAGGTAAATCGTGTTGCAACACCTATGTAATCGGCAGACAGAAGTCGGCGGACACGAAATTATTTCAAAGCTATAAAGAAGGTGGTTGGTCGTCAGAGGTATGTGACGACGACACTGCAGAGCGGACGACGGCAAAGTACAATGGTGTTGGAGACGTAGACGGCAGGGACGCGGATGGAATGACAGCGAGTGGTTGATTGGAGGCCGGCCGGGCCTGACAACCAGCCGGGTGGCGTGTGGTTGTTGCTAGGCGAGAAGATCGCCGCTCTAATACCAATGAAATGCTAAGAGTTCTCCTATACACTGAATAACTTAGGAAATATATATATATATATATATATATATATATATATATATATATATATATATATATATATATATATATATATATATATATATAATGTTTTTATTTATAAAATGAATAATGATTGATGAGTTACAAGGCTGAGGCGGTGCTCCTTTAATAGGAGTTGACTGGCCACGCCTAATCAGAGAGACATGTCCTTTGGGGACTAATGTCTCTTCATTTTAAGTAAATAATTCTTAACTAATTAATTACATTAATAATTTAATCAATTAAATACTATTTTAATATTTTTAATTTTTATAAATTTAAATTCATAACACCTGCGGCCTAGAATAAGGGCCTCGGTCTTGATGGAAGGGAACAGATATATACTTTTTTTTCAAACAGTGACAAGGCCTTCTACCATTGATTTGGATACATTCCTTGATCAAGGACACTTAGGGCTGGATGACAAGTCCTAAGGAAATACTTATAAAGCTCTTGAGGAGATAAAAACTCGGCCTGATCAGTAGTGACTGATTTGACATGAGAGGCTTTTCTTTAAACAAAGGAGGCTTGAACAAGGGCTGCTCTTTCACCACACCTCTGATTCCATTTTGAAAATCTAGGGCATCCTCTAGACTGATAATTACCCAATTACAATAACTTTTAAACACTGTTATTTCTTCTAAGCCATGTACAACTTCAGATCTTCTCCTTTGTCATGTCCAACTTGCATGCTGCATTAACTCTTTACTTTAAATATGCAATCTGTAGTTATCTTCAATAATATGCACTTCAACAACAAAAATCATACTTCAGTTCATCAATACTACAGGTGCCCTTACTCTTCCCTTTAGTTCTTCCTCGCAACTTTTTCATTGTCTGCTCATAAACTTTAACAAAGCCTGCTCCAAATCTTCATCAAGGGCTGCTTCAAAGCTTCTGCTTCAAGGCTTCTACAATAGAAGTATCAAAATCTGCTCTAGAACTTGTTCAAGACAGGTACCATAGGTCTGCTCCAAGCTTCTACGAAAATGGCATCAATGTCCTTGAAATTGCATTAATGATTAGACTTGGCGTTAGACTCAGCCTCAGTCATCCAGAAATATGCCTCAGAATTTCGGATTTGTCACAGGTTCAGATTGGCCTTAGGACCTGTGAAATGTGCCTCAGGAATAGGGCCACAATAGGCCTCAGGCAGGCCGAAATC
This sequence comes from Pinus albicaulis, assembly GCA_034641835.2. Classification (NCBI taxonomy): domain Eukaryota; kingdom Viridiplantae; phylum Streptophyta; class Pinopsida; order Pinales; family Pinaceae; genus Pinus; species Pinus albicaulis. The sequence continues at coordinate 997,378,225 of CM076569.1, read as the reverse complement.
AGGCTCAGAAGGAGGCCTCAGAGAAGGCCACAGTCTGTTTCAGGCAGACCGAAATTTGCCACAGGAGAGCCTCAGGTTTGGATCTACATCTTCCTCAGAAATCAAGCGAATTGTTTGTTCAGAATTCAAAAGAAATACCTCAGCGGAAATCTCAGTCTGTTTCTAAAGGTCAGAGAACATTTACTCTTTTATCCTTGATCACTTCCCTTCATATCACAGCTCTTCTCCTTATTGCCCTCGGTCTGCGCCAACGAGTTCTGAGGCCTTTTCTTGCCCAACAGATGCCCCGAATTGATGTGTTTTTAATATTTATGCTCCACGGCTGGGCTATATATAGTGTTTAAAGTGAGCCCTATTTTGGGGCTGACCTGACCCAGAAATGAAAATTTTCATTCTAAAAGACAAGTCTATTCTAGAGCTGACCTAAACCTGTTAGGGCTGACTTGGAGCAGGCAGATTAGAGTCTCTAAAAATTTAATTTTGTCTTTCATAGAAGCTCCTTTCAAGGCTGACTAGGACACTTGGACTTGGGCTAATTCAAATCACAAATTTGACCTCCTTTTAGGGGCAGCAATGAATTATTAAGGCCAAGAGTTTGTGGGGCAAGAGCTGATGCTACACGCATCAATTTGGGGCACAAAACTTCGAACTTGAATATCTTTCCAACCAAGAGGACCCATAAGGTGTACCACCTATCAAACGAAATGGCATGATGAAGGCTACCGATCTGGAGCGGTCTTATATCCAAATTCACTATCTTGTGCACGCATATAATCAAACAAGTGCTGGCCCATTCATCTTTTGACATCAATGACAATTTCTTCCAACAGTTTTCACCTAAAGAGATTGATCCCCCTAGGCGCATGCTAGATCCACACTTAAGATGGGTCTATACTGGTTTAATAAAGTGACGTAATGTTTAATTAGTTACATGCCAATTTATAGTTATAAATGTACTTTTTTTAAGCTGCGACTCTCAGCTTGAGACTCGTATATGGGGTGGTTTTCATACATTGTATAATGTATTGAATCTCTCTTCTTTCTCCTTGTGTATTTCTGCTGTCATGTATGCATATATATCTCATAGAATTATCTTCATTAGAGATTTATTTATTTTAAGTTGTATACTTGGAAAATACTAACTCAATTAACAATGGGTATTGAAGAAGCTTATTGTTGGCATACCACAAACTTTTACGATGTCGATATAATTGGAAACAACCAAGATATTCTGTAAGCGAATTATGTGTAATGCATTATGCATCGTTTTTAATGGTTATTCTCAAGTGACTTTTTGATTGCCATAGGTTCTTGTATAAATTTTATTTATTTTTTATCATTGACCTTGGTTGGTTCATTGTTTGTTTTCTGTTATTTCTTTCCTGGCCTTGTTTCAAGCTGCAATGCATGTAGAGATTTCTGGATGCTTGACCATTTCAATTTATATTTCTCATGAGAAATATTTCTGGCAGTGTTGACATCATATTTGCAACAGATGCATCGGCAGATGCTTGGATTGAAAAAGAGGTGAGCAGTCTAATTCCATGTATGGACGTCACATTCTTTGAAATGATATAACATGTGTTCCATGCTAAAACTAAGTTAAATGGAATTAATAGGAAATAAAGTAACATTCCTAGAATGAAATATGTTCTTTAGGTCAATTTTGAAAGGGCTGAAAGAATTGTATTTTTAATTTGTATTCTACAGTTTCAAATTTTATATTACCATGTTCTTAGGGGAAGCATTGAGCATCCACCAAACAAGTAAAATGTTTCAATTTAGACCAAAACCAATGAATTCATGACATGTTGAGAATTCGGAATTTTGTCTTTCATCCATAGGATGGTTCATGTTGGTCTTTTTATATGAGACTATTGTGCAAAAATAGATTCTTTTAGGCTAGGGGAGGATGATGGCTTAGACAAAGAAGCCAAATATTGTAATCTTAGAGAGTAGCTTGGTGAAGCCAAGCGGTTATAGTTTGATCTTTTTATGCTGGAAAAAGAACACACGCTTGGAGATCTAGCGTGGCTTCCTCTAGTTTATGAAGACTAAAGTGCCAAAGGCCCAAAGTGTTGATTTGTGGTAGCATCGAATGTGCTCTAAGTCTCAAACTTTATGGAGAGGCTTAGACACATGCATTCCAGATAACCCAGAAATTGTTTTGGGAATTTCCACCCAAAAACAATTTTATTTGATAAATTAATTATTTTTAATAAGGACCATAAGTCTAACTTAGAAAAGTAAAATAATTAATGGGTATTAATTTAAACTGTGAGTAAAACTTCTAGAAAAAGTTGATCAAGTCTAAATGTAATCTTAGCCATTGATTGAAGATCTAATTTCGGTCGTTGAAGTCTCAATGAGAAGACTATAAAGGAAGGCTTGAGGGTCATTTGGAAAATACACCGAAAGGATCAAGTGATCAAATTTTTTGAAGTGAGCAGTGCTCAAGAGGAAAACTAGATCTAGATATTCTTCACGTAGTTGAGGGGCAGAGACAATTTTGGTAGGAGAATCTTCTCTGGGGCCAAGGATCATCAACAAAGAGGTAGAGAAAGACGCATAGGAAACAACGCAGTGCCCATAGAGGGTGACACAACACCCAGAAGGGGTGACGTAGGGCCACGCAGAGGCAGCGCAACGTTTTCGAGTTACAGTTTGAGATTTTGCTAGGAGATCGAGATTCTGAGTCGAGAGGGCTGGAATCGGATTTTCAGAGAGCAGATCAATCCAACAGAGGAGGTGACGTAGTTCCAGAGTAGTTCCCACGCAGGCCTATGCAACTATTGCGAGGAGGCAACATAGAGGGTGCTGGGATTTCGTCAGTTCAACTATCTGATCAACCGGGACTTGCAGAGTGAGGTATTCTCACTATTTTTTCTTTGTCAGTATTTCTCTGTAACTGAATCGTCCGGTGAGACATTCAAAGATGTATTCAGAATCACTGTTGTTTAATAATAAAACCCTCAGATCTGTTGCACCGGTTTTCCCGCATTGAGTTTTTCCGGGGACATTTGTCCAAAAATAACAGTGTCCTGTGTGTGTTATTTATTTTGCTCAGTTCACTGTTTCCACATCTAAATTAATTAAGTGAAAGCTGCTTCAGTAATTGCTTCAATGTTTTCAGAAGTAATTTGCAAAATAACTTGTTAATGTAATTTACAAGTAGGAGAGGTAATTCAGTTTGTTGCAGTAGGATTCTAGATCTAGGACTTGGAATTTTCACATGGTATCAGAGTGTTGATTGTGGAATAGGAAGAGCAGATCCAACGCTGAGACAGAGGTTGAAGGGCTACAGAAAGCAGCAATTCGAATCCCCAGAGGGATTATGCAGTCCAGGCCAGAAGGGCTGAAAATTCTGGGAAAGTCTCTCTGTGAGTGAGTCAACAGAGAGGAAGGGCTTCCAGATCAGAATTCTGCCAAGCTAGAGGGAACAACGCAGAGCCTCAGCGCAGAGTTGGTTGGACACTATTTTTGCAGGTAAATTTTGTTTTGTTGGGCGGAAAGTTGTCAGAAAAGAAAGAAGCAACACAATGAGGGAGTTTTCTTCCTCAGGAAGTTCCTAGTTGGGGAATTTCATTTTTCAATATCTGAGTAGCAGATCCGAGCAATGTGAAATTTTCAATCTAGAAAATATTTCTACAGTGCTATATTTATTTCTCCTACTTATTATTTCAAAAAGTTATTTACAAAATTCTAGTAAATTTCGAAATAAATACTATTGTAGCATTCACTTAAATATATGCAGAGAAAGGAATAGTATTAAATGTAAGCATAAGAATCAATCACATGTACACACTTATTTTTGGACAATTGTCCCCAGAAAAACCCAATGTGGGAAAACCGGTGCAATAGATGAGGGTTTATATATTATTCTTTAGCAATGAAATTCTTTACAAGGAAAAGACTGGCAGAATTCTTTAGAAAACACCTGAGATAAATTCTTCGGTTCATTCTGGAGATTTTCTGACACCCGGAAGACTCACTGTCTGTGAAATTTTCCAATCTGAAAATTATTACTGCAGTGATTGATTTATTATTAGATAAGTTATTTACAAATGCTTCAGTAAATTTTGAAATAAACACAACTGCAGTACTTCACTCTAACCAAAAGCAGAATAACATAAATTACACAAGTAGCACAATAGAAACAACGATATGAACACAGTTATTTTTGGACAATTGTCCTCAGAAAAACCCAATGTGGGAAAACCGGTGTAGCAGATGAGGGGTTGCATTTGTCTTTAGCAATGAAAAGTTCCTTTTACAAAAGTCCTGGTGAGCAAAGTAAAATTAGCATACACTTGGCATGAATTTTCCGGACACACCAGAAGTATTTCCGACCCTCGGGGTGACCTCCTACACCCTCTGCATCATCTAGCGTATCTGCTCTGCTCAGTCCCTCCCTTGACTGTGTAACTCTACGTGGAGGGGATGGTGCTGCTACTCAGCACACCCTTCCCTTCACCCTTCTGCCTTTTGCTTCTCTGTCAACTGATTTCTCCCTCTGCAATCCCGCCTCTACAAACTCACCCGCTGAAATCAAATTCTCTCACTTCAGAATCTATTTTCTTCGGGTATTGAGAATGTCCCCGGCTTGATTTCCAAATGATCCTCAAGACTTTTCTTATAGTCTTCTCGCTGATGAATCAACGACCAAGATTATATCCTTAATCAATGGCTTAGATTAAAAGATGAATTGATCTTCGTTTTCGAGAAGATTCACACTCTGCTTTATTATTACCCTTTAATTATTTAATTTCCCTAAGTTTAGACTTAGGGTCTGCATTAAAATAATTAATTATTTTAATAAAGCAAGATCCGAGTGGAATTTCCACAAACGATTTATAGGTTCTCTGGATAACTGCTATCCAAGCCTCTCCACCAAATTTGAGATTTGGAACACTTCTGATGCTATAAAATCAACACTCCCTCTTAGCGAGGAAAGTGTTCAAGCACGATACCACTGTACTGCTGCTTGTGACACTGTCTCTGCCACTGCCTCATCCGTACTGCAACTCCCTCTATCTCTAAAGACCACCCATTCCTCTAATGGAAGGGGTTCCCGACGATCCCCATCTTCTCTCTGAAGTAAGTGAACTTAATCTTACTTAGAGCCTTGGTGAGGATATCTGCCACCTGTTCCCCTGTAGGAGTGTACCTGTGTTAAGATGGTAAGAAACCCCCTATAAAGTAGTAAACACACTATTAGAACAAGAAGATAAAAAAAAAGGGAGTGCAACAGAAAATTTCTAAGTTTGATTTCCAATGTTATGATAATATAATCGATATAGTTACCTAGGGAGGACGGGAAAAGAAAGAAATTACAAACTTCTAATGATGATAATGAATGTTAGTTATCATAATCAACTTAGAATAATGAGATCAACAAAAATAGCACTAGAGGTGAGTGAGTGGAAGTTTCACAAAGCAATATAAGAAGTCAATGACATTAGATTAAATAGTGAATCTATAATAAAATTGATCAATTGGAGAATAGATTTACGTGCATGGCGACATCTATAATAGTTTCTCTCTCTAATGGGGGAGTCACATTATAAAGTTTTCTTTAGTGACTAACTATATGCATGGATTATGGACATCATGGAGTATGATTAGGCAATTCTATCCCGTGATGCCTTAAAACATGAAATGATAAGTAGATTACTTTGTTATCCACTTTATTCAATTTATTTATAAGGTCTTACTCAAGTGGGGGAATAGTAACAACATTCCAAGTGTAATAATTTTATGCATTAAGAGAGGAGGAAAGGAAACCATGATGACTTGAGGTGAGAAATCAAAGTCAATTTGATAATATATTTTTCAAATTGAAGTAAATATGGAATCTTAAGAATATATGGTATGAGGAAGTAAAAGGGTGTTTCTATCAAGAAGAATTTTCTTAAGGATATGAGCAACATGATTGGTAAGGGTCAAAGCGGTGACCTATAGGGAGTTGAGAACACGTAATTTGTTAAGAATAACAAATGATAAACTGGGAAAATGTTTAAAAGTAAACAATAAATATAATAATTGTATACCATTAGAAAAAGAGATACATTTGGTGATAAGATGAGGCTTAAGGACTAATGAGGAAACGATTAATGTGAAGAATAAGAAGAGGGTATACTAGTGATGTGTTATGTGTTTGGATTAAATGAGTCAATATAATAGAAATGAAACAATGGTTTAAGGAATGATGGTAAAGCTAGTAATATCCTAGCTATAATTAAGACTCTAAATGGTGAAACTTGCAAGTAAAGAGACTATATCAAAACTGCAACATACTTATAATGTGACTATGCATATCTTGTAAATTGTGAATTTATTATTGAAAGAGGAGGAAATTAATATTTGTCAACAATTGACATCTTGTTGAAAACATGACACTCCTAGTAGACCAAGTTAAAGTCCTGTGGGACAAATATAGTCCTAGATTGGCGACCTGGGAAGACGCTGAGGCCATATGCCAAAATTACTCCAACTTACGCTAAATTTTGAGAAACTAGAAATCTTATTTATATATGACTACTCTATTTTGATATTTGAGATCCTATTTTGAAATATCACGTAAAGATGAGTTTTACCTTGCCTGTACATGGATACCCATAAAGATATGATGTTACTTAACTCTATTGATACATGACATATGTTATTTGCTTAACTTTAATAATACATGGATACCAATATGAAATATGTCATCTAAATTAACATTGCGGGAATATGAAATCTAGATCGTAGACTATGTTATAAATAAGGCTATTTATCAATTCGTTTCATTTCTACATCTCAATATGATTGAAGAGTAACTACATTTTTAAATATGAAAGCTAAACTTATTAGTATATAGACTGAAAATGGATAAATACATTGTATCATAGATGACAACATGTATGAACTATACAGGAGCTGTTATCTATAGAGAAATTGTATTGAATATATGGATGCATATGTTGTAATGTATATACAATTGTTTACATTGCAGATTATGTACAAGTGTTTACCTTGCAGAACACATTGTTACCAAATCAATCACGTGATGAAATAATTCCAAGAACAATTGAGACTCTATGAGATTCCATGATAGGGTGTTGACCTTGGTCCTACTAGGAGGGGTAGAGGTGTTGCCCACCGTTTATCCTCCAAAACTTGGAGTCATGGGAGGACTGTGCGAGTCACGCTCTCCTAGACGTGTGATGAAGACTGCCAGATGCCTACTGGTAAATCGGGTCGATATAATCAATGCTGACACCCTTAAGGTCTATGAAGGGTTAGGTCAGTAAAATTGATGCCATGGCATATTCTTGTAGAGGACGGACAGGATGGGATCGGAAGAGATTATGGAGGATAGGATGATTCTAGAATAGCTTGGAGACTCGGTTGAGACGGAACGTAACAATTAAATTACAAACACGTAGATATTCAAACAGAAAGTCAATGTTAAAGTACAAACCTTACACAATCACTCTAATCTCGAAAGCAATTATTGATATGATTATACAAAATCCTAACTTTGGGACGAAGTTTTCCGAAGGGAGGAAGTATGTAATGACCCATTTCGATTTGTAAGCAAAAGAAAAGTCAATGTTAAAGTACAAACCTTACACAATCACTCTAATCTCGAAAGCAATTATTGATATGATTATACAAAATCCTAACTTTGGGACGAAGTTTTCCGAAGGGAGGAAGTATGTAATGACCCATTTCGATTTGTAAGCAAAAGAATATTAGCATGTATACAACACATGCATATGGTAGCTACATATGCATACATCGCATACACCGCACTAGTAAACATACCTGCTAGTATTGAGAATAGCTAAGTAGGTTAATAAGTCAACTACGAAAATAAATCCTTAACTACCTTGATATAATAAATATGTTGAGGGAAACCTTTAATAAATATCGGGGTAATATATGAGTTAGGGTAACGAATTGAATATCATAATGCGTGTCTATCTCATCGAGATATAATGAAATATCAAGCTAGGTACTTAAAACGTATATCGCTCTTATATACATAAGCATGGTAAAGCATTGATCAAGAAAAATATAACTAAATACAAATTATATTTGAGTGAACAAATAAAGTAATAATATAATTTGATTAAAATTATAAAGTTAATTTAATTAATTTAAAAACAAAAGATAATAAAATTAATCTTAAAGTAATTAATCAAAATAATATTTACATAAATGACTTAATGATATCTACATAAATGACTCTATAAATATCTCCATAAATGACTTAATAAATATCTACATAAATGACTGTATAAATATCTCCATAAATGACTTAATAAATGATTCTATAATATCCCCATAAATGACTTGGTAAAATATCTCCATAAATGACTACGTAAAATATCTACATAAATGCCTCTATAATATCTACATAAATGGAGGGGTGATGGAAGGGGATAAAAGGAGGAGGAAGAGGAATGAGGAAGAGGAGGAGGTTCTGGCGTCTACCCCTGATGATGGACTCACTTATGAAGTTTGAAACGTTGGGTTACTAAAAAAAAAAAAATCTTTGAACATGTTATTCCTCTGTTTCTAAAATCTACTTCAGCTGTATGGATTCTCTTTTTAAAAAGGTTTTTCCTTTGCTGGTTTCTGCACTCGGAAGAAAACTATTGTCTGAGGAAAGAGTGAGTTGTGTGAATTGTTCTGAAACGAGTTTTTTCTATTCTTGGAATTCTGGGCACGGGGGCAGAAGAGATATCTTCTGGATCTAGAATTGCTCTGGAAAATCCTAGATTGGCTGGGAGGAAAAGACTGGTTTGGTAACACGTCCGCTGCACCCACGGGAAGAACCACAACCCACCTGTTAGGTCCCTGTATTACTAGTATAGTCCCTTATTTGTGTTAGTGTAAACCCCTTATTGTTATTGTTGTACCCCTGTAACCCCAATATTGTTATTATTGTGCCCTTACATTATTATTGTTAGGTCGGCTAGGATTATATTGCGACCCCATGGACTCCCATATATAGAAGGAGGTTTTGTCATTTGTATCATCCAAGAATTATTCATTTATGTAATGTAAAGGTGGTTTCCCCCTCGAAGTGGCTTATTTTTAAGGCGTTGATCTCTCTTTTCTTCTATTTTTGGAGCTGGTTTCATAACATTTGGTATCATAGCTTTGGATTCTAGGGTTTCGCTGCTCGAAATAGGTCATCGTGGAATTTTAGCTATAAATTTTTTCTTACGAAGGCTCAGAAGTTGAAATATTTGTCACGCGAAGTCGAAATCCTGGGGAACTTCCTGTAAAAATTTCAGATCTTGGTTCGCAATATTTTCGGAGATATGATCTGTGGAATTTAGGGTTTTTTCAGGCTCCCGAATTTCATCTCAAAGAGGTGACCATGGGAAAATCATCATAACTCTCTCTCTGAGCATCAGATTGGAATTCTGTAAAAAGTGGCTGCAAGTACACAGACTGTAGTTTCCTTTGTATCAATTTCAGAGCTAAAGGAGGAAACAATGACATGTGGCACGCTGTACAAGGTCGCTCTACTGAACAAGTCCATAATTAGGTCATTGTGGGAGATCGGTCATAAATTTGCCTTGAAAAATCCAAATCAGGTCAGACTTGTGGCATTCGAAAGAAGATTCAGAGGGCTGCTATAGGGCCGAATTTCAGATATTGAAGATCCAAAATCACAGAGATAATTCAATTTCAATATCGAGGTCCCCAAAAGCAAGAAAAAAATATGAGTATTGGGTTCTAAAATGCCCCCTAAAAAGAATTCAACACCCATTAAGCCTTCAGAAGGCTCTACTATGACTCATGAAGACGAAGAAGTGCAACATGACATATCAAAATTACAAGAGCAAGTGCACCAAATTTCTATCTCGCAAAGAGCATCAAAAAATGAAATGGAAGTTTTGAAGAAAGACGTGGAAGCTAAGATGGATGGTTTGAAGAAAGGCATGGAAGCTACGATGGATGGCATGGAAGCTGGCATGGAAGCTAAGATGGATGACATGGAAGAAAAAATGAAAGACAACCTGGAAAACATGAAGAATGATCTAAAAGAAGACATGGAAGGTTTGACAAAGTTGATACAAGATATGTTTCGTAATGGCGAAAAGATAGTAGCGGAAACTCATGATGAGAACAAAATAAATGTTAATCGTGATTTCATAAACTCTAATGTTGGATGGAAGAAACACCATATTCCAAAGATGGATATGAGGAATTTTGATGGCAAGGATCCCGTAACATGCATACTACATATGGACCAATATTTTGATCTCAATAATGTGCAAAACACCCAAAAGGTACGCATTGAAACTTTACATTTAGAACAAAATACATTTGTATGGTATCGATGGCTTTGCTCCCGTAAAAAAATTGTCACTTGGTCAATTTTTACGGAGGAAATGATAGCACATTATGAGGATACAAAGAGCAACACCTTCTTTAGCCAATTGATAAATCTCAAACAAAAGGGTTTAGTGGGGGAGCACATTTAGGACTTCCAAAAATTGAATATAAGGGTAACTGATATTCCAGAGGAACACAGGATTGATCTCTTCATAGGCACTTTAAAGGATAACATCCAACATGAAGTTCGCGTTTTGGAACCTGATTCATTGGAGAAGGCATTCAGGTTGGCAAGAAAAGTTGAATGTAAAATTATGGCTACAAGGAAGCCTACCACTCAATTCTATAAAGAAGGAAGTGTTGCTATGCCTAGATTTCCACAACCTACAAGGTTGACACCACAACAATTGGAAGAAAAAAGAGCAAAAGGGATTTTCTACAGTTGTGATAGAAAATACACCAAAGGTCATAAGTGTGCTGAAAAGAAATTATTTTACATAGATTGTGAAGAAGAAGAAGAAAATGAACAAGAAGAGGATACACACCAGGAACTAGCCATAGAAGAGGAAGAAATGAATCCGACCATATCATGTAATGCACTGGCAGGAATTACCACTCCTCAAACTCTCAAGATAGCAGGACACATCAAGAAGAAAAAGGTAATAGTGTTGATTGATTCAGGTAGCACCCATAATTTTATTCATTGTAAGGTAGCCAAGGAATTAAATTGTTTCCTATACCCAGCACCAGAATGTCAAGTGATGGTTGCAAATGGAGGAACTATAAATTGCTCTGGAAAATGCCATAATGTCAAGCTAACCATGGGGGAATATGTGTTGACAAGTCTAATGCTTTCCATTCCTATGGGAGGTGTTGATGTTGTACTAGGAGTACAATGGTTACAATCTTCGGAGACTGTAGCTTTTAATTTTCAAGAACTTTTCCTGAAATTTTTTTCGGAAGGAAAGGAAATCGAATTCGTCCCAGGTATTCTTCTAAAGATATTCCTAAAACAACATTTCGAACTCATGAAGGTCATTATGAATTTTTGGTCATGCATTTTGGCCTTACCAATGCACCTTCTACATTTCAAGGGTTTGATGAATTCCATTTTCAAACCCTTCCTTAGAAAATTTGTGTTAGTATTTTTTGATGATATACTAATCTACAACAAGTCTTGGAAGGATCATGTTTAACATGTTGACAGGGTGCTCAACCTATTGGAGGAGAAGCAATTATATGCAAAAACTTCCAAATGTTTCTTTGTAGTATAGGAAGTGGAATATTTGGGTCATATTGTATCTCATGAGGGTGTTAAGGTAGACCCTAACAAAATTAAATCCATTAAGGAATGGAAAATCCCTACAACCATAAAGCATCTTCGAGGATTTTTGGGGCTAATAGGGTTTTATCAGAAGTTTGTTAAGAATTATGGGAGAATATTGGCACCTTTAACATCATTACTGAAGAAAGATGCATTTTCTTGGACTTTAGAAACAACTAAGGGCTTTGAACATCTTAAAGAGGCAATGTGCCAATTATCGGTCTTAGCTACGCCAGACTTCACAAAAACCTTTATTGTGGAATATGATGCCTCAGGAAATGGAATTGGTGCAGTTTTAATGCAAGAAGGAAGACCCATTGCTTTTGAAAGTTGTCCAATCAAAGGAAACTATTTATTGAAACCTATTTATGAGAAGGAAATGTTGGCAATAGTACATGCACTAAAGAAATGATGACCTTACCTAATGGAAAGACACTTCAAGGTAAAAACAGATCATTATAGTCTTAAATACTTTTTGGAACAACGATTATCTTGTAAAGAGCAACAAAAATGGGTCACAAAGATGTTGTGTTATGACTTTGAAATCATCTACAAAAAAGGGAAGCAAAATGTTGTTGCAAATGCACTTTTAAGAAAGGATGAGGATGTAGAAGCATTGCTTTGTGCCATTTCTATTATCCAACCCAAGTGGATAACCAAAGCAAGGGATGAATGGAAGAATGATGAAGAGGTATGGACATTCATTCAAAAGTTGCAGCAAGATCTTGTAAAAAATTTTGAATTTACTAAATAGAAACCCTACTACAGTAATCTGATTTACTTCTCCTACCTGTTTGATTTACTTAACAAGTTATTTTTTCTGAATTATTTAGTAAAACATCAAAGTAAATACATTGCAGCCTACACAAATATATAGATCAAGTACTGAAGATTTAAGCACATTCGACAAAGGACACACAAGAGTATTCCGACAAATTTCTCTAGAAAAACCCAATGCGAGAAAACCGGTGCAACAACTCTTGAGGGTTTTTGTTATTATGTAGATTTCTGAATACAAATTAGGGTACCAGTAGTGGTTTACCCAACAGAGAAAATCCCGATAGATGTACCTCTATTTCTGGGGACAGATATTATGGCTGATTCAACTCAGAATGAAGAACCCCAGAGGTACCTACACAGTCCCTGCGTCACCCTCCAGTGTGGCTTCGTCACCCTTTAGTGTGGCTTCGTCACCCTTTTAGATTTGCTGAATACGAGCTCGATCTGGCTCATTGAAACCCTAGCGCTAGTCAATGAGTGACTGCGTCACCCTGGCTGGGCTTGCGTCCCTCTTTGTGAGCCCTTTTGGCTCTGCGTCACCCCTCCCGGGCGTACGCTCCCTCTGCATCACCCCTCTTTGGCCTACGTTGCCTTTGCATCACCCCTGTTGGGTCTGTGTTGTCTCTCTGGTACGGATCTGCCTTTCTTCGATTGTATTCTCTGCCTTGGACTCAGGAATCCCAATGTTGAATTGCCCCTCACTGCACTGCAAGCTCACTCGAAAATTCTCAACAAACTGCACCCCAAAATTTCGACTTAGCTCAAATGCTGCTACTTGAGTGTATTATTCAACTGACCCCAAGCCTTCCTTTAATACTTTTCCTGTTACACATTCAACAGCCGTGATCTAATCTCTAATCAACGACTAAGATTAGAAAAGGCTTGATCCTCATCACTTAGAAAATTCTCACCCACATGTTAAATTAATTCTGTGAAAAATCCTAAATGTGGATTTCTATTGCAACAAATCTGAATTACTTATTCTATTATTTTGATAATTATTTCATTACATTGAAATACCGAAGTAATTACTGAAGCAGTCTACACACATAATGCTGCGGAATAAATCTAAGTGCTGAAACAAACTGAACAAAATGCAATGAAAAACAACCACATTTGACACAGTTATTTTTGGACTAAGTCCCCAGAAAACACAACTTAGGAAAACCGGTGCAGCAGATCTGAGGGTTTTATATTATTAAGCAGCAGGATCTTGAGTACAACAAGGGTGCCAATATCCGGCGCACCCTTCAGAGAAATCTAGAGAGCTGATAAAATTGTGATATATTCCTCACTCTGCAAATCCTCGACTGATTTGAACAGTGCTGGTGAAGCCCCTCCCTACCTTTGTGTGATGCCTACGCCGGAACTGTGTAAGCTTGCGTGGGCAGGCTCTGGAACTATGTCACCTCTGCTCAACAACTGATTTAAGTTGATCCAGAACTGTGTTTTGGCCCTCCCGGCTCAAAAACCCCAGCTCCTAGCTATCTTTGGACTAGATCAAAGAAACACTGCGTCACTTCTATGTGAGTTCCTTCAGGAACTGCGTCACCCCTCTAGGTGACTGCGCTGTCTCTCTCTGCGTCACTGCTGCCTCTCTCTGTAATGTACTCCTGGTCCTCCTGACCAGTTTTTGTGTCTGCCCCTCTCTGAATATGATCACTGAGTCAACATCACTTAGCAAATCCCGCCCTAGTGATTCGATTTTAACCAAAGCCGTCTCCTCACACAAACTCGAAAATGCCAAATGCTCAATGTGCCCAATGTGATTTTCATAGGCCCCTCACCCTCCTTCTTATATTCTTCCATTGACCCTTCAATGACCAAGATTAAAACATAATCAAGGGCTAAGATTAACTTGGAGGTGATCCATGACTTTATCTAGAAGATTCACACTTAGTTTAATTAATACCCTTTAATTAATCAGTTTCCCTAAGTTTAGACTTAGGAAAACATTAAAAAACGGTTAATTAATTTAATTAAATCATCTCTAAGTGGAATTTTCCAAAACCATTTCTGGGTTTTATGGAATACATTTGTCTTAGCCTACATACAAAGTTACAAGGCTAGAGCACGTCCGATGCTAACATAAATCAACACCCCCTTTTAGCGAGGAAAGTACTCTAGCAAAACAACTCAATGTGCTGTTGTTCTGACTTTTGGAACATCTACTGCTGTGCTATTGATGCTGCTCACCAATACTGCACAAAAATGTTGCATCTGTACTGTTGCTGGCTCTGCAAACTGCTGCCAACTGCCACTATACTGCAACTCCCTCTGAATTCTGCAACTATGCTGCTGCATTGCGTGAGCACTACTTTGCACTGCGCTACACCTCTTGTGCACTGCGCTGCTGCTGCTCATCTGCTGCTGCTGCTCAACTATTGCTACTACTGCATTGTTGTTAATTGCAATAGAAAAACATCTGAAATTGGACAAGTAAATCTGCAACTGAAAAATAAGACTAACTGCTGCTAGCTTTTGCACTAGCTCTCTGAAAATACTGCGCTGTTGTTGCTCTTCACTGCGTGTGCACTGCACTGCGCTGCTGCTACTTAACTGGTGATGTTGCTGCCCCTTCTCTGCACTGATCAGGCTCTAGTACTGCTAGCCACTGCATTGTCTTCTCATCTTCCGCTGCAACTGTCCATCTTGCTATTGTCTTAAAGCTGTCCTAGCTCACATGTGATCCAAGAGTCCAGAAATACTCTGGGATCCTGCCACTTGTAGATTCTGGATCTACAACTCCAAGTCAACCCATTTCTCTCCTTTCGGAATATGTGCTAACATAACACAATCTCTTCCTGCCTCAATCTTGGTAGCTCCGACTTGAGGATCTTGCTTCTCCTCTTTATCCTTTTTCCTAAGAGGACATTGTGTGGCATAATGCCCCATTTCTCCACACCTAAAGCACATGATCTTGGACAAATCTTTCTTCTTCTGCCTCTGTTGCCCCTTTGATGCAAGGGTTGTGATTTCTTCCTCTTCCTGCTTGACCTTTGAACTGTTGCCGCATCCTCAATATGGATTTTGAGGAGGTCTCTCCTCCGCTCTTCTTGCTGCAAGGCTGCCCACATCGCCTCCCATCCTGGGAGTCTTTCTCTACCCAAAATGCTTTGGACAAAGACCTGATAATCTTCTGAAACAAAGTTCACAGTGAGTCTTACTAGCTCTGAGTCTCTAGGAGCTGCCCCTACTGTTGACAGCTGGTCTCGGTTCTCCTGAATTCGAGACAGGAGAGAGTCAAAACGTTCTCCCTTCTTCATTCTGGTATTACGCATCTTTTCTTCCAGGTACATATTCTGCTGCTCGGAAGATCCTTGGTATAGCTTTTCCAACCCTACCCACATTTCTCTAGCAGTGCCCTTTGCTGCTATGTGAGGTACGATGTGATCCTTCACACCATCTAGGATCAATCGCTTGGCTCTTGCCATATTCTTCTTGAATTGTCTCAGATGTGCTGCATCCAAGGGTTCTGCAATTGCACTTTCAATGAGGGCCTTTAGATCATGCTCATCAAGGAGAAACTCAATCCTTGATTTCCAAATAACATAGTTGGAGGCACACTCCGATCTATCTTGGTCACGCAGTCCATTGCTGGCCATCTCCTCAACTGTCTATTTCTTTCTCTAACCCTCTACTCAGCTAGACTTACGCACTCCTTGTGGAGCAAGTCACAGTTTCTGCTGTTGCACGGGAAAACTGAGCTTCTTTGAGTAAGAAACTCTCTGAGGTCAAGAAATCCCCAATCTGTGTTTTTCAGAAATTTTCTGACGCTTATGCACCAACTCTTACTGTTTTGCAGTTACTATGTCCTTCAGCTACGCTGTCTCTTCTGCAACTGAAAAAATGCTTACCCCTCTGTCAAATCTCGCAGAGGGAGCCCTTTTTTGCGCTGGATTGCCCTCCTGGCCTGGACAACATAATCTCTGGGAGGGCCTGCTATTGCTTACGCAGATCCCAGTCTCTCCTGCGCTGATCTGTTGGTTCACTCTTGTTTCTCTTGCACTTCAGCTTGAATAAGCTCCGATACCATGTGAAAAATCCTAAATCTGGATTTCTACTACAACAAATTTGAATTACTTCTTCTATTATTTTGATAATTATTTCATTACATTGAAATACCGAAGTACCCCATCACAAATGCACAATAAAATGGAAAGTGGAATAACCTGGCGGCCGAAACAAACTAAACAAAACAACAAAACAACCATACGGACATGCTTATTTCTTTGGATTAAGTCCCCAAAAACCCAACTTGGGAAAACCTATGTTGTGACCGAGGTTTTATATTATTAAGCAAATGCATCTTGAGTACAACTAGGGTGCCGAAGCTATCCGGTACCACCATTCGCAGATATTCCAGAGAGCCGATGAAATTGTGAGATATACGTCGGGCTTGCTGTAACCGCGACCGTATCCCACAACAATGTGGGTAGCCTCTCTCCGCCTCTCGCGGGATGCCGATGGCCGGAGAACCGGCGTAAGCCCACGTGGGCGGCGGCCCAGAACCACGTTTACCTTCGGCTTAAATAAATCGATTTTAAGTTGGCCGGAACTGGATTTTGGCCCTCCTGGCTCAGAAACCCCAGCTCCCAGCTATCTCCGGACTGGATCAAAGAAACACTGCGTCACTTCTGCGTGAGTTCCTTCAGGAACTGCGTCACCCCTCCAGGTGATTGCGCTGTCTCTCTCTACGTCACTGCTGCCTCTCTCTGTAATGTACTCATGGTCCTCTTGACCAGTTTCTACGTCTGCCCCTCTCTGAATCTAGTCACTGAATCAACATCACTTAGCAAACCCTGCCCTAGTGATTCGATTCTGACCAAAAGCTGTGTCTCCTCACACAAACTCGAAAATGCCAAATGCTCAATGTGCCCAATGTGATTTCCATAGGACCCTCACCCTCCTCCTTATATTCTTCCGTTGACCCTTCAATAGCCAAGATTAAAACATAATCAAGGGCTAAGATTAACTTGGAGGTGATCCATGACTTTATCTAGAAGATTCACACTTAGTTTAATTAATACCTTTTAATTAATCAGTTTCCCTAAGTTTAGACTTAGGAAAACATTAAAAAACGATTAATTAATTTAATTAAACCATCTCTAAGATGAATTTTCCAAAACCATTTCTGGGTTTTATGGAATACATGTGTCTTAGCCTACATACAAAGTTACAAGGCTAGAGCACATTCGATGCTACCATAAATCAAGAATTCACTTTAATTATTTAATTTCCCTAAGTTAGATTTAGGTCTCCATTAAAATAATTAATTATTTGAATAACTTAAGCTCTGGGTGGAATTTATCCAAACGATTTCTTGGTCTTGGAGATCTCATGTGTTCTAGCCCCTCCACAAAATTTCAGAGCTAGAGCACATCCGATGTTACCAAAAATCAACAGATCCCAGTACATCCGAAACATTTAGCTGGAAACATGATTCATTATGGTACAATGATCACTTATATCTTTGTAAGGATTCCCAACTCAAACAAAAGATTCTTTTGGAATTTCACACCTCTCGCTTAGGAGGGCACTCGGGATTTTTAAAAACTTACCACAGGGTCAAGAAGGGATTTTTTGGGATGGTTTTAAATCCAATATTCAAAAGTTTGTGGCAAAATGTTTGGTTTTCCAACAAAATAAAGTTGAGACAATTAAGACCCTAGGTCTGTTACAACCTTTATCCATTCCAAGTCAATGTTGGGAGGAGGTTTCAATGGATTTTATCGCAGGTTTACCCAAGTCCGAAGGAAATACTTTCATCATGGTGGTAGTTGATATACTTACCAAGTATGCACACTTCTGTGCATTATCTCATCCATTTAAAGCCAGTACAATTGCTACTGCATTTATGGAAACAATTCAAAAGCTACATGGAAACCCAAAGATTATTGTAAGCGATAGAGATCCCATTTTTACACGAAATTTTTGGACGAAATTATTTTATTGTTTGGTTACTCAATTGACTCATTGGTCATCATATCAACCTCAATCTGATGGGAAAAATGAGATAGTGAACAAATGTTTGGAAATATATCTTCGTTGCTCCGTATCTGATAAACAAACACAATGGGTCAAGTGGTTACCTCTGGCTGAATGGTGGTATAACACTTCCTTCCATACTGCAGCAAAAATGACCCCATTTATGGCACTTTATGGATATCATCCACCCTCCATCACATCATCTTTAAGAGAAAATTCTAAGGTTCAAGCAGTGGAAGATCACATCGAGCATCAACAAGTTCTCCAACTCTTAAAGGATAACCTCACCTTGGCACAGATTCGAATGAAACAATAAGCATATCAACATCGCAACGAAAGAAGTTTTGATGTAGGCGACTGGGTATTTTTACGACTACAACCATACAAACAAATGTCCCTCAAGCAAGCTAAGAAGGATAATAAATTATCATCAAAGTATTATGGTCCTTACAAAGTGTTGCAAAAGATTGATACTATGGAATACAAATTTATAAATTTTTGTAGATGTTCTATGCTTGATGCAACTTTACTTTTTATCCCCAATATCAGTCAGCCATCACATAAACAAGAAAGTAAAATGTAGATAGAACATACCAGTAGATCAACAGAAGACAAGCCAAAAAATATATAAGTGTGTTGGTGCATTATGGCGGTCAACAAGATACTTCAACCAACAAAGTCTCAATATGGTCAGCCAACCAGAAGTGTCACACAACCCTCTCGGACAGCCAGATCAGTCAACCCAAAGTCAATGCTGTCCCAGTCAACGGTTAATGCAAAACAACAACAGCAAAAAGTCAACGCAGGCAGGTCAAAGCTAACGGTCAACCTCGATTTCAGTGCCAAAAAATGCGGACTAGGGAAATCGAAATTTTGACCAAGGTTGGGGTAAGTTTGACCAAGCATTGACTAAAGTCAATGCTGGTCAAATCTACACTGAAAAACCCTATGTCAGAAACATAAATCTTCTTGCTGCAATTTTCCCACGTGTGGATGAGGAAGAGACTCCAATAGATCATTGAACCAATCAGATGAGGAGAGAGAATGTGATGGGATGGATGAGTGAAAATGACCTCCGATGTTGACCTATTTATATCCATCAGTGAGGGTGTGTGACACAACTGCTGGGGCTTCAAGCCTACATTTCATTTCAGGCCGACCTACACATATTTTGAATAAATTAAAAATAAATATTCTGCTCATTGGATCAAGATGATCTTTAGATCAATTTTGCACCTCTCCTAAAGAGGAATCCAATAAAAATATTGGCATCTTCAGCTGAGCATTGCAACATGGAGTTTGGACGTAGTTGTCAAAAATTAACACTCCCTCTCAACTATGGAGAACTCCATCCACCTGTGCCATCCAAACATTGTGCGTCATCTCGCCATAATTTGCTTTGCTGGCTTCTTTATTTCAGAACAAAAGTGGGTCAGTGAAAAGGACATCATTCTCGGCTGACAGATTCAGCCCAGAGGTCCGAAACCTCTATAGGACTCAAAAAGAGTTTCATACCAACCCGAAGTTGGTTTACCTGACCCGAAGTTAGTTGGAGGTTCGAAATCTCACTAGACTTGATCCCAGAACAAGTTATTGGACACGTTCCATCCTAGACATAGAGAGTACGCCAATCTCTGATGCGTCCATTAGTCTTTGCTACTGGTCTCTAGCTTTTCCCACCTCACTGGCCAAATGAGAGGTACTTCCCATGAGTTCGGGACTCAATGGGTAGGATGCATACGGGGCACAGATCATGAGAGGTGAACCAACTCAATCATCATAACAGTGGGACAGAAGCACCACAAGGTTTGGCAAGCCTAGCCTCGTGTGTTCTTATAGCTCCGAGAAGCTATCCCCAAAGCCCCCTGTAATATTCCCAATTAGTGATAGCTAATTGGAAATATTAATTTTGATTAATTTTACCTTATGTAGTTATATTATAAATAAAAGTGAGTTGAGGGGGGACATAACTCACTCAAAAATAAAAAGTGCACTCCCTAGTAGACAGACGTTGTAACTTAAGTGAGCCAAGGGGGGCCAAGAGACCATGTAGAGAGGGGGCCCACGTAGATCACATGGAGGGACTGCGCAGGCCAAGATGGAGCACGTGGCAAAGGGAGGCAACGTTAGAGGAGGTGAGCCTTAGGATTTGAGAGAGGCTAACGCTATATAGAGAGGAGAGCCTCCTCATTTTGATCATTCGATGTTTATGATATTGCGCTG